>VYZW01017357.1:3737-23130 GCA_013401315.1 Balaeniceps rex
GAAATAATTATGGTAAATGGAGATTTACATAAAATTCTTGAAATAAGGTTTACAAGAGAAATACAGTTAGGCTTTAATTATGATACTGTTAATGACGAGTGTTACATCAAAAAGAATTAGGGTCAGGAAGCCAGACTTCTTACTGAGCTATGTCGGGGATAGTGACTTTTAGCCCTTTTGAGATGATAGTTAACTCTGGAAGTAAAAATGTCTTTTGAGCTAGTAAGACAAGCAGGAAAAACCCTTAGTACTTACCACAGGAGCTGTGCAGGCACACAGAGAAGTATAAGCCGCTCCATGAAATGCAGCATGTGTGTTGTGGGGAAATACTGTCAACCAGGACATCCAAAGAACAAATGGCATGTTTTTGGTTAACCCAGTAGAGCTGTTCCTTCTAGTACAGTACTGCCCTATGTGTTGAGAAAAATGTATTAACACTGGCCTTTCTTGTCCTGAATATAGCTTTCAATTCTTTTACCTGAAAGAACTGAAGTTAGAGTCTTAGTCCTGTCATTCACCCTCACTAACTGAGAATACCATTGCTAAAACAATCTTACACATTTGGAAAATGCCAGAAATCACACTGTTTTACTGGACCGTTACTTATAGAAATGGAATTTTGTAGTTCACTAAACTAAAAATATGTCTAAATGAACACATAAATTTATTCAGTAATTTTTTGGGACTGGGTAGTGTTGTTGTTAAAAGCTTGGTGAAACTGTTTGCTTAAGGGTTCTGATGAGGTACTCTTTTGCTACACTTCCTATTTTTTAGCACAGAGTTGTGCAGTAATTACAGTATATCAACATCTGAAGAACAGGCTGGGAGCAATTGCAGTTTTCCCTGTGGACTTGATAAAAAATTGAGAATCACTACCCAAAAAACTATATTACCTTTCTTTACATCTGCAGAATTTTCCTATCTATCCAAAATGTCAGAAGCAAATACCTTTGAATTTGTTTCTACTGCTTTTAATAATTTAAATCTCAGAAATATTTTTATAAATAAAACAAAAACTGTAGCAGAGTACTGAAACTTTAATGTTATCGTACAGTGGGCTCAGTCTAACATACTCTGTTTACACCGCTCTGCAGAAATTTTTATCTTACTGTGTTTCTTGTTGGGCAGTAGGGCAAACAAGGCAAAGANATTGGGACTGTAATATATTACTGAGCTATACAGAGAGCTGAGTGAAAGAGGATGACCTAAAAGCAGGAATAATCAAACACTGATGGCAGATTAACTCCACAAAAGCAGTATCATTGAAATTAACACCTGTGTTCATGGGAGGAGCAGTGTGGGACTATAATTTAAGATTATAAAAGAATTTCGCTCATTATTTTTCTTTGAATTAGCTGATTTCAAATTGTAAAATGTTATCTGTAAAATGCTAATAATGTGTGGTAAACATTTCTTTAAGGCAATGACCATTATGAATCTCTACATCTGGCTGGATAACGAGGTGGAGGCAAAGTGACACATGCAGTCCCCACTTACACATCGAAATACTCCTAATCTACTCTCAAATGTGGGCATACATTTCCCCAATAACTGAGACATATCTGAGAAAATTTGACTGTCAAGCTGGATGATACAGGAAATGAAACTTACATTACTTTAGAGAAATAATTATGGTAAATGGAGATTTACATAAAATTCTTGAAATAAGGTTTACAAGAGAAATACAGTTAGGCTTTAATTATGATACTGTTAATGACGAGTGTTACATCAAAAAGAATTAGGGTCAGGAAGCCAGACTTCTTACTGAGCTATGTCGGGGATAGTGACTTTTAGCCCTTTTGAGATGATAGTTAACTCTGGAAGTAAAAATGTCTTTTGAGCTAGTAAGACAAGCAGGAAAAACCCTTAGTACTTACCACAGGAGCTGTGCAGGCACACAGAGAAGTATAAGCCGCTCCATGAAATGCAGCATGTGTGTTGTGGGGAAATACTGTCAACCAGGACATCCAAAGAACAAATGGCATGTTTTTGGTTAACCCAGTAGAGCTGTTCCTTCTAGTACAGTACTGCCCTATGTGTTGAGAAAAATGTATTAACACTGGCCTTTCTTGTCCTGAATATAGCTTTCAATTCTTTTAC
The DNA here is from genome assembly GCA_013401315.1 of Balaeniceps rex. Classification (NCBI taxonomy): domain Eukaryota; kingdom Metazoa; phylum Chordata; class Aves; order Pelecaniformes; family Balaenicipitidae; genus Balaeniceps; species Balaeniceps rex. The sequence goes on from VYZW01017357.1 coordinate 5,838, forward strand.
CTGAAAGAACTGAAGTTAGAGTCTTAGTCCTGTCATTCACCCTCACTAACTGAGAATACCATTGCTAAAACAATCTTACACATTTGGAAAATGCCAGAAATCACACTGTTTTACTGGACCGTTACTTATAGAAATGGAATTTTGTAGTTCACTAAACTAAAAATATGTCTAAATGAACACATAAATTTATTCAGTAATTTTTTGGGACTGGGTAGTGTTGTTGTTAAAAGCTTGGTGAAACTGTTTGCTTAAGGGTTCTGATGAGGTACTCTTTTGCTACACTTCCTATTTTTTAGCACAGAGTTGTGCAGTAATTACAGTATATCAACATCTGAAGAACAGGCTGGGAGCAATTGCAGTTTTCCCTGTGGACTTGATAAAAAATTGAGAATCACTACCCAAAAAACTATATTACCTTTCTTTACATCTGCAGAATTTTCCTATCTATCCAAAATGTCAGAAGCAAATACCTTTGAATTTGTTTCTACTGCTTTTAATAATTTAAATCTCAGAAATATTTTTATAAATAAAACAAAAACTGTAGCAGAGTACTGAAACTTTAATGTTATCGTACAGTGGGCTCAGTCTAACATACTCTGTTTACACCGCTCTGCAGAAATTTTTATCTTACTGTGTTTCTTGTTGGGCAGTAGGGCAAACAAGGCAAAGAGAGAGTTTCTTCAAAAGCTAGTCTCCTGCCCAGTCTTAAACTTCTTCCCAGTTTTTCCCCAGTTCACTTATACCTTTATGTTTATTGTCAGGAGACTCTATGGCTTTGTTTTCCTCATCAGCTTTCAATGTGCTACATGGACTGGAATTCTATGTATTTCTTTTTTTGCTACATGCTCAAACCTAGTAAGTGCTTTTTTCCATAGTGAGTAATAGTCTAACATCTGTCCTCGTATTTCCAGAAGTATAACCTTGATCACTCATTTAGCATTTAATTTCCTTTTTAGACACTACAAATCAAAAGCCATATTTCTGCTTTATACATCAGCAATGCCATCTTTTTGTTCTCATGCATGTTTGCAGTTGTCTGGATTGGCAAATTTTGGTTGTCTGAAATAGCATGGTCTGCTTTATTTATTTATTCAACCTCTCCACTTTGAATTCCACATTCTTATTTTCTATCACTATACTTCAAAATTATTCAACACTATTTATGTGTTCCTGATCAATGCAATATTGTTTTTTTTCCTTTTTAATTCAGTTATTTTCTGATCAACTGAATTAGAGAAAAAGGAATAGATTTCCAGCACTGAAAATGGTGCACTAATTGTACAGACAGGTATGTGCATTTTTTGCCCATGCCATCAATTTTTGAATTATATGTATTCCCACATACACAGACACACCAGTGGTTAACAAAGTAAAACAAATATTAGCAATACATTCTCAATTACATTTTATTCTGAAGAGTTTTAGATATTTCATTTCTGTACTCACAAAGGTTATGTGGGGGAAAGAATCAAAATGATTTTTAAAATAGTAATTTAAGTTATGCTAAGGTATAAGCAATAGAAATATCAGTCTTGTGGTTAATGTAGAACTTACAGAAAATTCTCATTTCCCTTATTCTAGTATTTCTCAGATAGAAATTGTCTTTTTCAGAGACTGCTTAGTTTTCTGTTTGTATTTGCAGTTGATAAATATAATTATTTAGTACATATTACTTGGCAGCATATTAAGCCCAGTGAATTGTTTTATGGATTTAACTATTTATTTCTTTAAATCTGCAAACTTTGTTTACATGTAAATGTTTTAAAATCCAAAGTTCACCTCAGAGAGAAAGAAATACAAAAGGAGGAAAATACTGTTTGTAAATAACTAAAAGTTCCCTAGTCCCATGACTTCTGTGTTTTCTTCTATCCAGTTTTCACTATGTTACTTTAATATTTCCCCAAATACTGATTAAAATAGTGTTTTGGGATTTTTTTTAGAGTAGTGGAATAAAAATTACATCTTTTAGCAGTGGATCAATCTAAAAGAATCAATAAATATAAGAACTTATCTAGATAAACTTACACAGTGTATTATTATTATGGTGCTTTTCTCTGTAAACTTTGAAGGGAGCAATTTGAAAGGAGTTAACTATAATATGCCTTACAAATATTACACTTGAGTTATGCTTCAACATAGTTACTTGGGACCTAGAGAATGAATTGTTCTTTTGAAGTATATTTTGAAGAAAATTCAGAGTGTTTTAAAAGGATGCATTGTGATGAGGTAAGAAACTAGTGTCATCTCTCTCTTCTCTTCTAACAATCACAATAATGTATAAGGCTTCTGTTTCTGTATTCTACTATAATTACTATTACTTAGGTGACAATGCATTTTTAACTCACATTCCTATATTATGATTTTAAGTGTTTTAATATTCACTTCAAAGGACATGGAGGGTAGCTTATAACATAGCTGTGTTCTTCTTGCTAACAGCCTGCCCATTTCCACCCCCCACTGAAAATGGGAAAGTTTGTTTAAAGCACTCTCAATCACTTACAAAATAAACTTTTTTTTCCCTTTGGGATACTTGATAAACACAGTCTGCAGATATTTCAAAAAATGAGTACTTCACTGGAGTTATAGTACAAGTGTTATTGCTGAACTGTTTGATTGACAAGAATCAGATTAATTCTTTTAGTGACAGCAATATTGTAGATATAAGCCACTGAAGGCACTTACATGAAAATATGATTTTCTTATAGTTCTATGCAGTAGTTAGGACTGACTGTAGTCTTTTATGTACATTATGTTTATGAGTACACAAATACTTGGATACTCCAAATTTTCCTAAATGATACAAACATGAACAAAAACATCAGCCTGAAACCCATTCACATTCACAAGAGATTTTTAATTAACAGTCACATCTGTGCAAGAATACTATATTTTGCAAAGTTAGCAGCAACCTAAACCATATTATTAAATTTTGAAAAAGAGTACAAATCTCAGTAGACCTGTTTAACAATTCAAGAACTAGTGTGGAATGATACCTCTGGCCTCCTGAGTCTAGTTTGGAAATAGCTAAATTTTCCATAATGATGTCATTAAATATTTAATAGCATAATATTTTGAACACCTTTCCAACATAAATGACATTAAAATTTAACCTGTTTAAACTGTTAAAGGTTATCTGAGAAAATTGCATTAGAATACACTTTCAAAGCCAATTAAAGATGCCTTGATATTAAAAGATGGCTTTTGTGAAGAAATTGAATTAACGTAAACAATAAAAAATGAAGATCAAAGTGAGCAGGTAGATGCTTTCTGAAGTTTTTCATAAGGTTATGGAGTAAAATTCTGAAAAATATTTTATTTTACAGCATGATATTATTGAGCCTGTATAATCCTGATCTAGCTGCAGTCCTAGTTCAATCACTCTATTAAATCGTAGTAAAAGTTGTAAATATTCATCAAGGTATGAAGAAGTATTGCCATTTTAAGATAAGGCAAAAATTCATTATATGGAAAAAAGGTCTAAAATATTACAATAAAATAAAGCTTTAAATAAAAAAAACCCCAACTTTTTCTTATATTCTGGCCATAAATTATCCCTTTGTTTCCGCTTGCTACCAACATATATTCTGAAGGGACTCTGCGACTACAGTTTTGATTTTGTCTGAATTTTTTTTGTACCAGCTATCTTTGCTACTCCATCAAGGTCCTGTAGGCAGTAGGCAATGAGAACGTACACGAGATCTTATTGCAGTAGTAATTCCTTCACTGTTAGCAGAGTGGGCAAAAAGCAGCTCATGGACCTAGTATCTGCCTTTACTGGGTTGACATCTGATTACAATCACCAGCATGTCCATATAAAGGTATAGTATTTCACAGAATGGACAGAAAACAATTAGAAGTCACACATCAGCAGTGAGGAAGAAACATAACCATTCAATCACAAGAAGCTGAAGGCAGCATTTCGGCTCAGCACAGACAACATACTTCAGGACTTTAAAGACCTGCATCAGTTTGCAAATGTGACCTGAGCTCAAACATTTTATGTTTTATTTTAAGTAAAAAGTGGAAATCTTATGGCAGAACTCCTTCTCTTTTAGAGTTTTGCTCATGGAGGAGAAATAGAAATGTTGGAGACTTGACTATGTTTTGTTTATTATTTGAAATGTGGTACTATGTATTACCAGCTTGACTTTTAAACTGATAGTGGTCAATTAAGGCAGCAACAAAAGCAAACATTTGTGAGATTTCTGTTCAATAAGATTTGGAGTCTATGGCTTTTATTCTCCAAATATTTCTGTATAAATTCAGTCTAAACAATTGTATTGACTTTAATGGGGTTGTTCATGCATACAATTAGCAGAACTGGCGTTTATTATTAAATTTGTAATGTAGCCTAGGATTCATGGCGTTAAATGTTACATAGAATCATAGAATCATAGAATCATAGAATGCTTTGGGTTGGAAGGGACCTTTAGAGATCATCTAGTCCAACCCCCCTGCAGTGAGCAGGGACGTCTTTAACTAGGTCAGGTTGCTCAGAGCCCCGTCCAACCTGACCTTAAAGGTTTCTAGGGATGGGGCCTCCACTACCTCTCTGGGCAGCCTGTTCCAGTGCTTCATCACCCTCATTGTAAAAAATTTCTTCCTTATATATAGCCTAAATCTACCCTCCTTTAGTTTAAAACCATTAGTCCTTGTCCTGTCACCACAGGCCTTGCTAAAAAGATTGTCCCCATCTTTCCTATAGGCCCCCTTTAAGTACTGAAAGGCCGCAATAAGGTCTCCCCGCAGCCTTCTCTTCTCCAGGCTGAACAGCCCCAACTCTCTCAGCCTGTCCTCGTAGGAGAGGTGCTCCAGCCCTCGCATCATTTTTGTGGCCCTCTTCTGGACTCGCTCCAACCGGTCCATATCCTTCCTGTGCTGAGGGCTCCAGAGCAGGACGCAGTACTCCAGGTGGGGTCTCACCAGAGCTGAGTTGAGGGGCAGAATCACCTCCCTCGACCTGCTGGCCACGCTTCTTTTGATGCAGCCCATATAATATGGAGAAAGTTATAGTCATTACTCTGAGAGCAAAACACTGTATACTACATTCATATTTGTTTTAGAGGTAAACAAAAATAAAGTGTGAAAGGAATCACAGACCATGTATCACACTCACTGTGGTACCAAATGACTCCCATTTTGAAGCTCAGATAAAATAATTCCATTTAATTAGAAAATCAGTCACAATTTTGAATTGTCTACTGTTGTTTTTAACTTAGCAGGAGGGGAGCAAGGGGAGGAAAAAGATTGTGAGACTTCCTTCTACTAAGAAACATACAGTACAGTTTAAACCCATTCACTATGACTCCTTGTATGAAAATGAGTGGTCACTAATTTGGAATGGATGTCAGAGACTATGATGAAGGGTATAGCTGTTGGGCTAATACTAACACTGGGTTTACAATTGCTTAGTAGGTGGAGACATATGAAAAAGCACTGTTCATGTATGTGGCTGTTTAAGGTCATCTTCACTGAGAATATCCAGCCACTGAATAGTTTTGATTTTAACAATAATTTGTTTTCCTTTCACATAATTTAATTTGATGAAATGATAAATATTCTTATAATTCCTTGGATGTTTTGAACATGCAACACATTTAAGAATAGATCACTGGCAAAAAATCTTGTAGAATTTGTAAGATGCATGAGAAATTTGAGTGATTTCAAATGGTAAAATGGTAAGAACTTGCCTCCCATTGATAGAATATCTTCCTATGAACTCTTTCCTTTTATCCTTAGTTTTGTTTTTGCTGAGGCTGTGTCCCCTTCCCTATGGAAAGGATTCCCTTTCCATAGGAAATCAATAGTTCCCTATGGATAATTTTCTCTGTTTTGCACTTTACTTCTTAAATAGAATATGAAAAGAAGTGTTATAACAGATTTTGATTATGAACAGTCTCTAGATTTTTAGAAGAGGATCATTTCCACACCAAATCAGCTTTTAAGTCCATCTCCACTATCATAAAGCTTCTTTACTTTTTAGTTATTTATTTTCTGATTTACAATCACCTTTCTGCAGAGCTTCTCTCCTTGAACCGTCTTTGCATTTCTTAATGGGTAGTTTCTCTTCTGCACCCTTTTCTCTCCACAATACTTTATCTCATTCACTTCAGACTTTCCAGAAATTAATATATTTAAGACAAAACTTGAGGGATGATATTGCAGTTTTAGTAGAATTCAGAGCAAGAAGTACTGTCAAAATTCAGGCTTTTAATTGGATTCCAACTTGGGGCAATAATATGAATAATCTAGTCTGTTCTCCCTAAAGTACTATTTTAATCATAACTGAAGTAATCATTTACTCTGCCAGGGCCTGACTCTTCAAAAGTTATTGATTGCGGTAAGCACTACTCATGACAGTCTCTGCCAGATTTGGTGTTTAGCATGAGAGCTTGCCTCTAGGTGTAATTCCTTCCATTCCTCTCTCTTTTCTTCCTGCTTTCTTACAGAAATATTTTAAACTGCATGTGCAATCACCATCTTCACATCTCATTTTTTATATATGTTTCTTGTAAGTCATTTTCCATTATCCAATCTGGTCTTCCTAATTTTTTATTTTATTTTATTTTTTAATATAAATGGCTTTTATTGTCCCAAGTTAACATTTACCTTAAAATGAATTTTAAGACAGTAAAAAATTGAACTCTTCTTTCGTTAAGTAAACTCCTTTGTATTTATAACCTGTGGTATTAATAATTTATTAGATAACATGTCATATTTTAGTCCACAAGAAACATAATGAGTTTCACACTGAGGATCAGCATGGGTCTCGCCTAAGGGAAACTTGATTATTTGAACAAGACAGAAGACCTATTGATTTAATGTTCAGGACTCTAACAATTTCTTTACAGCATGATATTGAAACATTGTGTGAAGCTCAACATTAAACTGAACACTAATCTTAGAATTAACCAGCAGGCAGAGGAAAAAAAATGCAGGATCTTAATTACCTCATCAGTTATGTAAGTACAGTGCTTATTCACTTCAGCAGAAGTCATATATGTAGAAATAGACAGATGACATGGGGTTTTAATTTTGATTTTTCATTGTATGACTATCTTTAATGTTGAACTAAGCTTTTGTGAAAAAAGAAGCTTTGACTTAATACTGATGAGCAAGAGAAAATATTTGTGATGTTTTGTAATGATTTGCCAACTTTGCAAAGAACTAAAATATTTTAAAGCACAGTTTAGCTTTGTTTATATTTTATTGTTTGCAATGTTTAAAGCAGGACAGATTCCTTCATTTTCTAGAGAGTAGAAGAAGATATATGTTCATATGCGTAAGTCTCCCACTCTCAGAATTACTCAATAGAATTATCCATTATTACTCTTCCCCCGCCCCGCCCCCAGCCCCCGGTATTCTTATAGCTACTATTGTACAGCTGTAAAAGAGACATGGGACTAACCAAATCCCAAATGACAGTGTTCAGGAGCCTTTGCAAATTGTGGTGGAAAATGTCTATACCTTCTCTCTCTTCTGTTTCTTTTTAGTCCTGAGGTTAGAATGGTGAAAGTAAGGAGAATGGGGGTTGCAGCTTTAATAACTGTTATATGTAGGTGATTTCACCATGCCACATTGTGGGGTTACTAGAACAAGACTGTATTTAATTTGGCTTTTGAATATCACTTGATTGACAGATTGTACATACATTCGTTTTGCTCTTTGTTTCTGCATCTTGGAGAAGATGAGTACTCAGATGTAAATAAAGATACTGATTTCTTCTTTCAGCCAACTCAGCCTCAATAATTTGCTCTTTATGAATGGAACTCTACACATGCACTAATGTTTTCTTAAATCATTGATTAACACATGCTGGTTTTAGTAACTGCTTCTTCACACTGCAACTTGTTAATTCATAAATTGGTCCATTGAGTCTAGTACAATGGAACCGCATTGGTCATATCACCTCTTGAAAGAACATAATGATACACACCATCAATCTCAAGACTTCTTCCTCTCCTCTTCTTGTGCTGGAATTCAGTGCCCACCAAGTTTCTGTATAAAAACGATTCAGACCTTTTTCATAGATCTAGGCACTATCGTTAGCATCACAGGCAGTAAATTACACAGTCTGCTATCAGATTGACTAATGGATGTTCTGCTAAACCATCTGGCATGCTTCTATTAAAAAGGAGCTGCTTTTTTTCAGATGGAAAAGCCTTTCAGAAAAGTCCATCCATCATAGCTGAGCTCACTGCATCTTGAGTTCCTAACTATTGTATATTTATTCTTTTCACATTTTTTATATTTATTACTGTTCCTAGACCCAGTAACTCTGTATTTTACATCTTTTGAACACACTTTGTATATGCTCCTAAAGACTGACATTTTTGAGTAAAGGAGAAGGCATTAGGGAATAAAAGTAACTTTTAAAATGTTTTTTATTCTTCTTTAAGGAATTTTTGTTGTAGGTATACAATTTCATGTGGACAGCTATCACAGAACATGACTTAGTGTACTCGTTTCCTTTTCCTCTGTCAATGATCAGCTTGCTCAGCCAGTGTGGTCTTAAAATCCAAGCACTGTGATGCACTAAGAAGAGATATCAACCATGAGGACACTATTTTGTGCAAACTTGTGTTTATCTTTAAAATATTTTAGCACTCCCTAATTTTATCAGCATATCCCTTAATATATTTTCCTTCTTTTATTCTCACTTAAAAGTAATAAATCCTCATTTTTCTAACTATCTGTGTAATAACAGGCAACCTCCAGTATTGTGTATCTGAAAACCTCTACACTGTAAAAATATATCTATCTTCATGCATTTCATAAAAGCTTAGACTGACAATTCAGTAGCTGTTTGAAAAGAAAAAGTCACAAGACTAAGGAAGAAGGAAACAAAGAGAATTTGTTTCTTCTAAACTATTACTCCAAACATGGGCTTTAAGTAAAACCTTCTAACCCTGAGATGCACACAGATGTTGGTTCTTTGGCTGCTTCAAAGATACAGAGGGGCAAAAATCTAAAAGACTAAACAATCTAAGAAAGAAGTCAAGAAGAGACAAGGCACATTACATCTATCATGATAGAACTGTCTAAAGCTTGGACTTTCAGTTGCTAGATTACTATTTATTAATGAATGCCACACCTTGGTTATGCCATACACTGTAAATGTGCTGTTTGTACGATATTACAAAATAGCTTCTTTCTTAGCCTAGATGACATCTGTCAGAGCAGCAGAAGACAGTCTGTTGATATATTTTGGAATTCCTTCATACAAACACACATCTTTGTGCTTCCTGACTTCCCAACTGCAACTGTGACTAAAAGTGCTGTGAAATTACATTCAGATAATCACTAAAACAGTTATCTCAGCCAGCAGTTCCTGTGTTATCTTTATATTTAAAAAGTGGAACCATTTGGGATTTCCTGTTAAAGATTACTTAGGAACAGACACTACTGGAAAACATTAGCAATGACATTTCACCTGAAATACATATGAACTGTGTGTTTGTTGCCATGACAATGCAGCTACATGTGCACAAGAGATCTTCAAAACCCAGTTTTATATTGCCTAGATCTACCAAACTTGTAAGGTTTTATGCCCATTCAAGAAAGCCTGTCAAGAGTTTGTCAAGGACGAGATACACAGTACCTTTCCTCAGTAGCAAGTTCACAGGAAAGGTGTCTCCAAAAATGAGCATTGGTGTGTTAGGAAGCTGTGTAAAACTTTAGTATAGTCTAAAATATGGAATTCTAAACACACAGAAGAATTCTTCACAGTAAGTGTTGTATTTGTGTTAAATATGTTCTACCAGCTGAAAAACTTTGTGTACTGCTATGCTACCACACTGTTACAAATAATAACGCATGAAATTACCAGTGATTGTACACAGTGGGTGACAGTACAGATTGAACATTTACCACAGAATAAATACTTTTTTTTTCCATTTTGAGTATATAAAATGTAGCTAAGACTGCTGTAAGAAGGAAATACAAAGATGAATAACTATTTCTAAGACCAATACATACTGTCTTCTCCTTGTGTTATAATGCAGAATTGTTATAGCACTATTTTTCTAGTGGAACAGATATTTTCATGGGGGTTCTTGCACTAGGCAACCAACATACGTTATTTTGGCAATGCCAAAACCACCTAGGTCCAAAAGCCTTTTGAATCACCTCCTCTGTGCCATAGCATTCAGTACTTCTGTCTCTACATGTGCTACTTAAACATTCCCTGAATTTTGTTAAGACAAAGCTTGTTAACAAAATTAAAATATAACTCGCACTTCCTAATATATATCTTCTAAGCAATGTATAATTTCATGTGTTGAGCTACAAAAGGGGGGAAAAATATTGTTTTAGCATAGACTAAAAAGTTTTTACTTTCCATTACTGCAACACAATACTGTATTTCCTTAGTTGCAGAATACATGGGTCTTAAAATAGATTAGATTTCAGATTCGGCAATTTCACTGTATTACTGTCTTGTTGTGATGGTTGCTACCAGTTTGATTTTTTTTTTTCTTATGGGAACATAGAATAAGAAAAGTAGGAAGAGTGATTGGGTCAAGTGGAAAGAAGGAGAAATTCCAGCTGTGAGCAGTTACATATGCTTGGAAAGAAAATGTTCAAAATACTGAAAGGTGTGAGGATGGCACAGTACAGAGCTGGAAGCCTGAAGTTTATGCAGCATCCTTGCTGAGAGAAGAATGCAGCAGAGAGACAGGCTTCAGTTATGATGGAAAGAAAAGTGCCGAAGAATGGGAGGATTCTGGGGAGTTTTCTGAGACTCAGAAAGTCAACAAATTAACAAAAAACAGACCTTGAAAAGAAGGGCCTCCCTGGAAGGATGCAAATTTAAACTCTTTTCTTCCTGTTCTGTATTGCCAAATACTTTCAAATTAACTTTTGAAATATATGTAATATTCTAGGTTATATTTGCATATCATCTGATTTCTTCAGGTGTAAAATCCTCTTAGTTTTTTTTTTAAAATGTTTACTACAGAGAAAAGTTCTCACAGCTCTGGTCCTCCCCAGGGACTTCTAGCCTTTCATTACCATAAAGGACTTATATCTATGTTGATGTTTATAATGTTGTATCTTGTCTCATTTGTAAATCAGTAATGAGCAGCAGGCATGTTTCTTGTGGTAGCTTGAAGTATGGTTGCTGTTTATGTTTATTTAAAATTAAAACTTATTATAGGGAAAGTTTTCATGCTAAAAGCTGACTGTTGCCTTAATAATTATGAAATGATGTTGTAGTTTTAGCAGATTAACAGCTTAATAATATTTCTCAAGAAATATCTTTACATACCTGAAAAGACACTGTAGTAATTGCAATAATATCTAAACCGAGAAGAAAAGGTCAAAACCGCTTCTTGGATAAGTTAGGATTAAAGATCCTGGAGGGAGGTGTTTGCATCTGAGTGAATCACCAGAAACCATTATACAAAGGAATCACTGTATTAAAAGAGCAAAACCAGCAATGTCTTCCCCGCTATGATTTTCAGCCTAAAATCATCTCCTTTAAATGGAACCTGACACAGAGGACATTTTGAACATACAACAAACCTAAACCTTATCTTCTGCATTTGGCAAGCATGTACAGTTTGTCAGCAACGTACAAAAAAAGAAAGAAAAATAAGTATTTTCAAATTAAATCTTGGTGTAAGTAGATCAAAGGTAGGGGTTTTTTTTTTGTGGCTTAGGTCTGGCTAATTATTTTCTATTTTGTATTTTGTAAATTCACAGTTTTTACTGTTTTTTCCTTACTGGCTTTTGTATGCAAAAGGTTTTCAGGGTAAATGATTGAGAGAACTTCATTGCTTTGGTGTGGCATTCTTAAAGTTGAATGTAGGAACACTTTCCAAACAGTATAACTATATATTATTCTGGGGCCATGTAAAATGCAACAAGAAAACACTCAGAGGCATGGGCAAATGTGAGGCCATAACCGTAAGATGAGGTATGTGAGAAAGTGCCTTTTTGCCAGCTTTAGCCAGGAAAGCTTCCTAACAGAAAATAAAATGCAAAGAGCATAAACACTAAAGGAATCCGTAAAAAGAAGTTGTTGGTCCATTTTAGGCTTTGAAAATAATCCAGTTGCTGTAATTATAAGAGTAAGAGCTAAATTAGGCAGCAGCAGTTTATCTCTAATTGTACTTCTCTGATTTATTTTTCCCTGTTTTAACATTTATTCATTAAATGTCTCTTTCTTTTTATATATCTGTGTGTCTTTGTATGTATATGCATATAGTCAGGAACATTAAGGTGTGTTATTTCTAACAAAAAGGCAAAATGTATATTTTGCAAGTTGTTAGGATCCGATTTGGATGAGAGGAAGGCCCCCTTGCTTTCTAACCGACCTCAGATGAATCTGGAAGGCTAGACCAACCTCTCACTTTCAAGTTCGATCCCTTCGAGCGAGATTGAGACACAAACGAGGTCAGATGTCGTGAGTCCGCCCGTTTATTAATCACATGTGCACTCTCAAAAAAAAAGGAGGAACAGCGATAGGAAAGAAAGAAAGGGAGGAAAGAAAGGTGGAAGATAAAGCAAGAGTGCGGAATAGGAGAGCACAGCTAGTCACCACCCTGGATCCACGGCGTTCCGGGGGTCCTCAGTGGTGTGGGACCGCCCATGAAGTCTTCGAGTGATGGGGGGTTCGCCCCATGGGGTTTCCGGTGGTGGGGGGTTCCCCCCACGGACTCTTCGAGTGGTGGCCTTTTACACGCTGCGTGCCTGAGGCAACAACTCCGCGCCTGCGCAGAACTCCCTTTTGCACCCTGCTTGCCCAGGGCAATGGCACGTACCCCACGGCGACGGCATGTGCCCCACAGCGATGGCACGTGCCCCACGTCTGAGTTCTCCCCCCATGTCTGGGGTCCCACGCGCCGTCCACGTGCATATGCCCACAGCCGGCCGTCCACACCGAGCAGGGTGCCGCCATGACCCCTGCCGTTGTCCCCGTGGTTGTGCAGGCTGGCACACAGTTTCTCAGAGGAGTCTGCTAACTTCTTGTGGGCAAACTTTGAGACAAATGTTTAACTATTTCGTCCCTCACACAAGTACATAATAGTATGGCAACCCTCTTGCAGGATTTTCTCCTCCTAGAAATGAATTCCCTAGTTGCAATAGATTCTGGAAAGATGATAGAACAAACAATACAGTAGTTCATGATCTTTATTTTCTTCTCCCAAAAGTACATTTTTAACTCACATTCTGTTTCTCTTGAAATACTCTACTACTTTAACAAAACATAAAATGCACAGTAACCTTTGGAAAAAGGTGACCAAAGTCACATTGTGATTTGAAAGTACAGCACTTAAATCATTACTAGATCAAAGACTTGATCTCTCCCTGCCTCTAATTTCATCCTGGTACTTTATAGTCAGAGGAAATTGAAACTCTACTGATACATTCATTTACCTCTTGAAAGTAGATAAGATGCCTAATAAAATATGTAATAGCTTTGTCTTTAAAATATTTTCAGTTTAAATAAATACCATGCCCCACTTAAGTTAGAAGAAGTAGAAAAACAAGTGGAAATACCTCCAAGGAAATGAAGAACCAGATTTTTCAAAAAAGGAAGACACCTGAGATTCGCATCTAGCAACATTTTTAAATTATCCACTTGTCTCTGTGAAGTTCAGCATTGCATCAGCTGACTCTCAGGCACCCGTTTTCCAAAAAGGAGTCTCTACATCCAGGTTAGGTTTCCAAGTGTCCTGGACCGTTCATGCAGATAGCTGTGAGTCCTCACAATGCAGTTCTTATTCAGAGCCAGTGCATTAAATATCTAAGCTATCTTATCTGGAAACATGAACAGGTGTTAGGTAGAGGAGGCTTTCAATTTCACTTTTCTGCAGCTGACTTTATTGCCTTGAAAAACCTTGCAAGGAGTTGTTAGATTAGCTCAGAATGCATATGGCTTCATAAGGTTTGATGTAAATCTGTTCCTTCCACAGGAAAGCAGAAAGTCACTGTTTTCTTTTAAAGATTTTGAGGGATGGTAGTGCAACTTACCCTTTTGCAGAACAAGCTGGTGTTAGGCCATTCTCACATACACTTCAGTGCCCTTCTCTGTGTTGGGATGTTAAAAAAACTGTGTCATTTCCTAGGAGAGTACCTAATGATTAGGCTTCAGGCGATTTTCCTCTCAAAGCTGTGCCACTGTGCACAACTTAAGACTCATCAGACCATGACTTTCTAGCTCCGTGAGTAGGGGCACTTACCTGAAAAGATAGACTTGGATTTGGATTTCTCCCCCAAGCTAGTTTGTGCAATTTTTCATCAAATAAACATTTGATAAAAGACTGAAATGCACTTGTTCGAAGGATCAAAAGCTGAGACTCTTACAATGAGGCCAAGAACCTTCCTGCTAGGCTAAGGCAGGTTAGTTAGGGTCCCCGCTGCTGAGCAGCTGAAGGCATTGCAGCTGGGGAGATGGCAGCTGTTAGTCTGTACTGTCTAAAGCTGAGGAAAACAGTGAATCTAGGTTGTCTTCTACCAGGTCAAATTCTCTAACCAGAATTTTGTGTCAAGAAAAGAAGATGGCACCCACATAGTTCCTTCTAGTTTGGTTGTTTTTTTCAATACAAGTATCTTTAGCCACATATTTTGTCCAGAGTTCAGTGCTTTTAGGATATTGTAGTTGTTTTCAGAATGGGCTAACTGCTTGAACTTTCATAGGGAAAGAAGGAAGACTGCCTACTTTGAAAATCACCATTCTCCAAAAACTGTGCTTTTAAGGCAGGGAAGGGATCATTGTATACTGTCCTTGAGAAGCATTACTAGATAAAGATTGAAACTACAGATCCTGTGGACGTTTAGGCCATAAAGTTTTCCTCTTTAAGTGCTCTTAACATACCTAACTCCTTTCTGTGGGTATTGGGCTACATACCTAATTCCCTTTGACTTTAGTAATATTCAAGGACACTTAGAGCAAAAATTTGTCCCATTTACACACGTATTTCTTGCAATTCAATGAAGACAGTATAACTACTTCTTACTATCAGTGTGGTAATTGGTAGCAGAGGTATGCTGCAATTTCTAAATTATTTTGTTATTTATATCTAAACAAGTAATATGACTGTAATTAGGCATATTAGCTTTCACAATATTTGAATAATTCCATTTTCCACTTAGACTATTCAATAACTATAGCTACACATAGCTCACATCTGCAGAATGCAATGGCTTCCTTCCAAGCTATGCCTGAGTTTCCCTGTAGGACAGTAGATGAAGTGAACAAGCAATGCCTAGAGGCATTAACATGAAGTCAGGACATACTAAAGATGCACTCCAAAAGCAGTCAAGTAACCTTAGATACCATTATGTACACAAAGCTTATACTAAACCTTTTTATAAACCTTATCATCAAATGTATGGTCTTATCCTTCTCAAAAAAATTGACAAGCTATCACTTAGACACAACATTTATGAGAAAAATCTTACTTGTTGATCTAATACCTTTGAGTCTGGGAAATAAATAACTAAGAGAAAGAAAAATCTGGAAAGGAGAGAGTGGTTTATTCTACATTAAATTAGAAATAATATGTCTTTCTCGATGAGGAAAAAAGATGGGTCTTATGCACAGCATGATCCTAACTATAAATAAATAAAAGTGAAAAATTCTGAAACTGATGTAATAACAGTGTTTTATTACCATAAGTGTTTAGGTAAGTCCCACTTTTTTTTTTTTTCTTAGTTGTAACCACCAGTAAGAAGCTGTTACTATGCCTATTGTAATTAGTCCTTAATTTTGTATGCAATGTTGTTGGTCCAAAGTTACCAGTGGTGTCAAAATTTTGGTTATTAAGATGAAGTTCATAAAAACAATCTTCTTGCATCTGGAAAGTTTTAAAAGCAACAGCCAAATGTAAGATGTGAAGTCCTGATTCAGGTGGGGATCCTCCTGTGTGAAGACTATAGTACACCCTGCAAGAAAAGTTAAAATGCCGCTACTGTACTCTAGCATTGTATGTTTTCTGCCACAAGTACAGAAATTAGGGTAGCCCATGCTCTGGAGACTCCAAGAATTGCAGTCTGTCTCCAGACTGAAGGAGGTCAACAAAAGAGAGGATCTTTCTGCACTCCAGAAATATGCCACTAAAACTATTTCAAGACAAGGCTTTGGATCAGGTACCTTTAGGCACAGTATGGCCCTAAAATATTAATTTATAGTAACAAACATGTATTTTGAATGTTTCTTTCTTTTATGTATAAGTAAGCTGTCTAAAGCTAGAATCTCCAAAATAAAAGCACCTGAAATCACACACACAAACTCTAAAGCATAGAGCACTCTTAAGTACACTAAATTCAAAAAGTAGCAATATATTTGTAAATTTTTTTTGACTTCTAATTGTTAATGAAAGTGCTTATCTCCCCCATATCTGTCTAGCTATTAAAGACACACTTCAAGACATAAACCAAATAGCAAAGGGGATAAAGATCAGTAATTAGAACTGTTAGGGATGTCTCAGTTTGCCTCTTCATTTTCAGGTCTACACAAAACTCCTACTGTGGGATAGTGCTTGGGTGAAGAGCTAGGTGATACATAACTGAATTACAATGAGAAGAAATGTTTCATATTGCCTTAAACCAGCAACAGCTCTTTTTCCTATTAAATACTGTACCACAGAAGAGTCACTTTATAGTTGGTTGTCTTTGTATATTTTTTTATGAAATTGCAGAACATGTTACAAGAAGAGATTATTATTTATCTGATGTGAAATTGATCTATATTTTCAAAAAGTATTTCTTGAGATAGGAACATACCTTTTTTTGGTCATAATTTATAAGCTCTTTTATTGTAACTTCCTAGACAAACGTGCAATTAGTGTGTTTAGCAGTGACAATTCTAGGTGAAATAACAGGGCACAAAAACATTCAGGCTAAAATAAACATTTTGTGATAATTTAAAGGAATATTTTGTTGCTATGTACTATAAGTAATCAAACATAGAAACAATCTTAACCTGGCAGCTTGAGACAACTAGACTCCATTGAAGTAATCATCCTCAAATAATTGTCTCCAACAAAACCTCTTTTTTTTTTGTCAGGAGAAAGCAATTTTACTTTTTCTATTTCAAAAAGTCTATAAAAATACATATAAATAAATATTAAAAAGCCTTATTTTTTCACTCTTTTGAAAAGAAACAACTAATTTTTCAATAAGAATTTAAAAAATGTACATCTTAATACAATTTTACTACTAGACAAACAAACAAACAAACCAACCCCCCAACCAGAGAATATGATAAAGTAAATAAACACTTTTTTAATAAAAATGTGTTATTATCATTAATTAAGGGAAGAGGTTTGGGGGATTTTTTTTTAAC
>VYZW01017372.1:17779-38010 GCA_013401315.1 Balaeniceps rex
AACCACTACCTACTTTTCCTACATCTTGACTTCTTGTTTTCTTAGTTGCATTCATGCTATTTTTCTAAAATAGCCTGATCTGGTTAGTATTACTTCATCACATATTAGGATGTGATATTAGGATCATAACAATAGCGTTTTTAAAGATTCTTGAATTCAGAAAATCCTAATTAGACCGAAATGGTCACAATGACTTTGTGAAAATGGCCTCCTTCCACCTTAAAATGTTAAAAGATGAAGTACCAAAGTTAATTACTTCTTAGTCAGCTGGATTTTACTTTTTTTTTCCTCTTCTCTGCCTAGATATAATGCAGTGGTATTAGCACTCAAACAGCCATAGTTTATATAAAAGTTAATGGGTTTGACACCTTCTCTGGCCTCTCTTTATTACATAGAAGCTTACCTTGGATTTTCAATTAGATATTACTATAGATATACTAAGGGGTTTTTTTAATTTTTTTGAAAAATATGGAGGGAGCAAATAGCACAAACCTACTCTCCATTTTAGACAGGATCACAGCCTGAAAATAACTTTGTTTTTGTAGTTTGGACATAGCCAAGAGCTCATTGTAAACTTAGATAATTGTTTCTGTGTTCCAGGAAAGAAAAGAAAATTGAAAAAAGAAACAAACTGGGAATCAAACACTAAACATTAAGTCGATCATTGGGCTGTAATCAGATTTGGGCATAGTCAAATAGTAATTCTTGAATGAACTTGAACTCCTTGTTTGAACTTGAACTTCTTGTTCACTGCCCCATATTAAAATTCAGAACTCTGAAGCACAAATAAGGTAACATTAAGTATTTGCATTAAAATCAGACGAGTATATCCATAAGATGATTTATGGCCAAGTACCTTCAAACCCTTAATGAGTTCTGTAAAGCTCATCTCCAGTTCCCCCTCCCATACATTTTGCCCTTAATATGAAGGCAGCCTTACCCCAACTGCAGATGTTTCCATGCAGTCAAGGACCTGAGTGCTGTGGAGGTTTTCTGATTACAATAGATTTCTGATTACATCTAGCTAGAATCAACACACAAAAGCTGCTACTGGGGAACAAGGAGGCCATATAACCCATACAACAAAAGGGCCTATATTAGTGGTTTTATTTGGGATTGACTAGAGGGTGATCTTGCCTAGCCAGAGCTATATGGGCTGCCACCTCTTTTGTCCCATCTATATCATCTTTTGACTGTACCAAAACTATTTGTACTTTGATGCCTACATCTTGAATACAGCAGTAAGTTGTGTACCCCAGGTTCTCTTATACCGTATTTTCCCAAGGCGCTTCTGGTTTGCACCAAGATGGGGGGAGGAGGATCAGAACTTAGGTGAGCTGGAAGAAGGAAATAATAGACTGGGATGAGAACTGTCTGGAGAAAGGTAGGCTCATCCTTATATCCAGAAGGTAAACAATTTTGAGGGGATGGCTTGGGCTGCCACTTGGTGTTTGAGCTAGGGATTTACAGTGTTAGTGTAATTGAAGGAGACTTATAGTGTTGATGGATATCTGGTGTGGATGAATGTGTGTGGATTGGCCTTAATAGTAAAGAATATATTCAGCAGAGACTTTGTTAACATAAAAATACAGAGTTTTTCATTATTTTGAAACTAAATCATTGCTGCTGCTTCCTCCTTTCTGGTTAATGTCACCAAAATTCCCTAGGAAATGTTTCCTGAAGAGGGACTATCCACTTTCTGTTTCTGCTAATTGTTTTCATTCTATGAAATGAGCAGATAATTACTTTCTCAACTGAAGCATTTGGAAACCCTGAAGTAGTATCTGATTCATCAGAGGGCAAAATTTGCTTTTCTTAATTGCTGTTAGGTAATAAAATGTGACTGTACCGGCTTTGTAACCAAGTCCTCAGTCCATGATAAGCAAATTTTGCAAGGCTAGGGAATAGTTAGAGTTTTAGACAGTCTTTTCCTGGAATGATAAGGAAATAGATTTCTTTGTTAAAACTGGTACAGCTCAGGGTTTTGTAATGGTGTGTCACGCTGCAAGGACAATGCTGAGACATGCAATTACATTTTAGGAATACAAAGCCCTGGCTGTTAAATGGAAATTGTAAGCTAGGACCAGCACTTGATTATAAGGAAAGGACTAAAAATAAGCCACATTTTCTGTAACTTCCCACTAAGTCAGTAGAATGAAGCCTGTAACAGAGACATTTTCCTTTGTGTAAAGCAATGCCAAGATAGGAGCATTCCCTTCAATGCTACCACAATCCCTGTCAAGAGAGAGAGATGCTACCTGCTCACTTTTGAGGCTGAGCTCAGTGTACACATTATGGCTGGGGGAGGAGAAAGGGTCCTGTTCTTCACAAAATAAAGCGCTCTGTGTTACAGCCTCCCTCAGGATCCTCCTGGCTCTGATAAGCTTCTGTGTCTGTTGGGGGGGGGTGAATCTTCCTCCCAGTCTGTGAGCATTCCCTGGGCTCCAACATGCCCTTTAGAGGCCACACAGATGCTCAAGAGCTGTAATTGCACTTCCAGATGTAATTGGGAGGTGAAAGGGAGGAAAGGAGGGGATTAATTTTGAGGCAGGGGCCAATTTTCTTCTATTTTTTTCTGTTTCTTTTGGATGCTGGAAGTAAACCAACAGAAATCACAGAGAGTAATGCAAAGGATGTTTCTCAAATCACTTTTTAGGAGAGAGAGAAACTGTTCCAGAAGGACTGCTGGAGAGTAGAGCACATGAGCCAGTTCAGCCTGTATAAATATGAGATATGCGTATGTGCACATCTCTCTCTTTTCAACAGAGCATTTTAGCAAAAGCTGACTAGAGGGAAACTTCTGCAAGAAGACAGAAGGCAGCAAGAAGTCAAAGGGCAGTAGGATGGGGCAGAATGATCAGGAGACCAAGAAGCTCAGAAAACTACTGAGAAGGGCTCTGGGAGGATTTCCTCTCACTTCTGAAAGAAGGCTTACCTGCCTCATCCAGCATACCACAGTCTAGCTGAGCTCTGTGCTGTGCAGTGAAATGCCAATAAGGAAACAGTAACCAAATACTATCTCAATGAGTTTAAATTTGAAGTACATCCCCAGACTGGTATTTTGAGGATAAATAATGAATAAGACTAGAGTCCGTGAAACGCGTGACAGCATTCCTTAGAGAAGATCTTATAAAACTCTTTGTATGTGTGTGCAGTCTGTTATGTAAGCTTGGTTTTCTCCATATAATGTGTACGGTTTATATAGTGTCCTAAGAGCTGGATAACTTTGGTTCAGGCAAGCACGGAGTAGAAAGTCATCAGTCAAAACTTAAAAAATTATTTGACTTTCATCTAGGACTGTTTTACTGTCCTTAACCTTCTTTCCTCAGTAGATTCACTGAAAAAAATTAACTTACTTCTAATAATCTCTTGAGTAGAAACTGGTGGATATAAACCACTAAGCAAAGTCAGTGGGCAGCTTGTTGCAGACTGCATCTTGTTGTAAACTTGATATTCTATATTGTGTTGAATCATTTATTAGGAAGGAGTCTTTCAGTGTGGCAGCAGAGGCCTAGCTGCTTCTGTTAAAGTCCACAGAAAATTTCCTGTCTAGCTTTAATTTTGATTATGCTAAACACTGTTATGGTATCTGAGGGAAGTCCTGTGAAATCAACAGGAGTTACTTCCTCCTGACTTAGTGGGAGCTATGGTATCATGTTAAAGAAATCAGTGCAAACTGTGTAGTTCAGACTAAGCTAACGTTTATTGGTTTGAAATCATCTGTGCTGACCATGGTGCATCACTACACAGCTGAACGCTGTCGAGCCTGCGCTGATGTTTGGGTTCAGCACACTGCACAGTAAATCAGTGCAGGCTAAGGCTCATGAGGCTGTTTCTCTGCTGCACAGTAGCTTGATGATCCTCTGACTGCTCTCTCTTATACTACAGCTAGTCTATTAACTTGCCTCAAAACCATTCAGTCTGTGGCCATGCTTTTGCATTTAGTCCTTTATTAAGCCATTGTTTAAAAAACTGGGAGACTGTTCAGCCAATTGCAAAAAGCCTTTGTTAATAAAGTGCCGATTATGGAGCACTTTGATCAGAAAGTGTCCCAAGGAGACAAGTAGATGTTGCATACTTAGCCAGCTGCCGCCTCACATTTTCCTGCTGCTGCACGGCATGCTGTAAGGGATCTCTCCATTCCCAAGGACCTATTTTTGTTGCAGAGGTGTTTCTGTGTTAAAGATATTAGCAGCTGGATAAAATTCCTCTGGAAACTAGTACAGCCTTGTTATCCAAACATTTCTTTCAGATATCTCTATTTACATATTTTTGGCTTCTCAGCCTGGGCAGCACCCATATGTATTTTAAATTAAGTTCGTTCTAAAGGTGATTACATTTTTTGTCTCCCTAAGCTTTTGTTGGGAGTAGAACAGTTTTCTGAGAAGCTTGATAGAAAGTTTGGTGCCACCATACATACAATCAGGATATATAACACTTTGTATGTGGTCTAATTATGGTGTGTATCAACACTTACGCGCATCTACTCTGCTGGGATTGTGTTGTGTAGGCATTACCATCCTGTTTAAATACTGCCCAGATCAGGCTATTTACAGGTGCTTTTTCTTGGAATTAGCAGTGTTATGTCATATTTATCCTGGTACGTTACAGAGCAGCGTATACTACCAGGCAGCCTGCCATGAATGCTATAGAAACAGAACAGAGAAGCAGAGTGGGTGTGATACAGCTCCTAGGATCCAAAGCTAAAATTCTGCACCAAGCAAGATCAGGGAGAGGAAAAGGCATGTGAAAGCTGGGGAGTTTAAAAAAAAAAAAAAAAAAAAATCATCGTAAGACAGACAATAAGCTGTTGATGAAAAAGTGGACTGTGTGGAATCACCCCCAGGATGCAGGATGCCCAGCAATATCAAATTGAAAGTAAGTGGCAGAAGACTCATAGTTGCCAAAACAAGTCCAAAACTTCATTGACTAATAGTTGAAAGAAATAGTAACTGTACCATACAAAAATATTTGGGCTCTATTATTGCTGGAAACATTTGTTACACAGCAGTTATCTGGGAAATTAAAGCCGTCCACAGTGAATTGGTTCCTCACAGTATCTCTGTCTGTCTCTGATAACAGAGAACTCTACCTATAGCAAGTCTGGAGGTGTATAACACTCACTACTTTCCATTAGAGCCACCTTTACTCACTTTCTCAAAGTAACTTTGTCTCAGGCAAGTTTTTTCATTCTTAACGTCTTTCTTATTTTTTTTACAGTTCATCATGTCACTGAAATGAGTTCTCATCCCCTGGGAAGAAGAAATTTCACTGCAATACAGACACCTTCATAACATAGTAGTGTATAGCAGATTCAGAGGTGCCATGTCCTACCAACCCAAGAGACTTCAACCAGTAAGTGTGTTTGTTACATATTGCACTGTATGTGGTGTGAAACATGGCTCACTAGGCTTTTTTCTGTCTCCTGAGTGCCTGCTGGATGCTGCCATCTTTTTAAATCAGTTGCCTTTCTGAATTCTGCCTTCATCCACTTCTAATGGAAGTCACACAACATAGGAGTTTCTGGTTGTAAAACAGTCTGTTGCAATGAGAATTAAAACATCCTCTAGTCCCAGCCACGACATTCACCCACAGATTCTCTGTTGTTCTTTGTCTTTAGGATGGTTTGGTGCTGTGCTATACAGAAAGGTTATGGTTGACAAAGTAAATACATATATAAATGAGATGTTTACAGGTGAATGGGAAATTAGTTTCAGTTTCTATTACTTGTGCTTTTGGATTCTGCCCTTGCCAGGAACAAAGTTTTTAAATACTGAATTGAAAACAGAGCTCAAATTGCTATTCTTTTGTTTATGGACTTCTACTTGTACATGAAAGTTAGCTTTTTAAGTTCGTGGAGATGTAGTTCCACTACTTGGTTCCAGCTAAGACAGAAATTTGTTCAGACTTGATGAAATTTGAATGAAAGAATTCTTTACTTAGAATATGCTCAAATGAGGCTGTTAGTTAGGCTTACAGCAGCTGATAAGCAGAGTAGGCATAGGAATGTTTGTGCTAGTGTTACTTACTGGGTGATACTGTTACCGCAGAATCAGACTGGTTGAGGTTGGAACAGACCTTTGGAGGTCATCTGGTCCAAGCCACCTGCTCAAGCAGGGCCACTTAGAGCCAGTTGCCCAAGACCATGTCCAGACAGCCTTTGAATATCTCCAAGGATGGAGACTCCACAATGTCTCTGGGCAACCTGTGCCAGTGCTCAGTCACCCTTCTGGTAAAAAAGTGTTTCCTGATGTTCAGAGGAAACCTCCTGTGTTTCAGTTTGTGCCCATTGCCTGTAGTCCTGTCACTGGGCACCACTGAAAAGAGCCTGGCTCTGTCATCTTTGCACCCTCCCTTCAGGTATTTATATACATTGATAAGATCCCCCTGAGCCTTCTCTTCTCCAGGCTGAACAGTCCCAGCTCTCTTAGCCTTTCCTCACAGGGGAGATGCTCCAGTTCCTTAATCATCTTTGTGGCCCTTCTTTGGGCTCTCTCCAGTATGTCTATGTCTTTCTTGTACTGGGGAGGTCAGAAATGGACACAGTACTCCAAGCGTGGCCTCACCAGTACTGAGCAGAGGGGAAGGATCACCTCCCTTGACCTGCTGGCAATGCTTTCTCTAATGCAGCCCGGGCTACCATTCACCTTCTTTGCCACAAGGGCACATTGCTGGCTCATGTTCAACTTGGTGTCCACCAGGACCCCCAGGTCCTTTTCTGCAAAGCTGCTTTCCAGCTGGGTGGCCCCAGCATATATTGGTGCATGGGGTTGTTCCTCCCCAGGTGCAGGACTTTGCACTTCTCCTCTCCCTGTTGAACTGCATGAGGTTCCTGTCAGCCCAATTCTCCAGCCTGTCAAGGTCCCTCTGATTGGCAGTACAACCCTCTGGCGTATCAGCCACTCCGCCCAGTTTGTGTCATCTGCACACTTGCTGAGGGTGTACTCTGCCCCATCATCCAGATCATTAATGAAGTTGTTAAACAGGACTGGACCCAGTATTGATGCCTGGGGTACACTGCTAGTTGCTGGCCTCCAACTAGGCTTCATGCCAGTTTTCAATCCACCTCAAGGTCTGCTCATCCAGCCCGTACATCAGCAGCTTCTCTATGAGGATCCTAAGGGACACAGTGTCGAAAGCCTTTACCAAAGTCTAGGTAGACAATATCCACTAGTCTCCCCTCATCTACTAAGGCAGTCATTTCATCATAGAAGGTTATCAAGTTGGTCAAGCATGGCTTCCCCTTGGTAAATCTAAGGGGATTCTTACACACTGCAGTTCTTTGAACAAGTCTTAAGACTTGATAAGATATATTGTGTCCTGGTTTCAGCTGAGTTAGAGTTACTTTTCTTCCTAGTAGCTGGCATAGTGCTGTGTTTTGGATTTAGTAGGAGAAGAATGCTGATAACACACTGATGTTTTAGTTGTTGCTAAGTAATGCTTAGACTAGTCAAGGACTTTCTTTTTCAGCTTCCCATGCTCTGCCAGGTGCACAAGAAGTTGGGAGGGGGCACAGCCCAAGATAGTTGATCCAAATTGACCAAAGGGCTATTCCATACCATATGACGTCATGCTCAGTATATAAACCGAGGGGAGTTAGCCGGGGGGCAGTGATCGCTGCTCGGGGACAGGCTGGGTGTCGGTCGGCGGGTGGTGAGCGGTTGCATCACTTGTTTTCTTTTCCCTGGGTTTTGTTTGTCTCTCTCGTTCTCCTTTTCATTACAATTATTATTATTATTATTATTATTATTATCATTATTATTATTATTATTATTTTATTTCAATTATTAAACTGTTCTTATCTCAACCTGTGGGTTTTCTTACTCTTGCCCTTCCGATTCTCTCCCCCATCCCACCGGGGAGGGGGAGGGTGAGCAAGCGGCTGCGTGGTGCTTAGTTGCCGACTGGGGCTAAACCACGACATATTGTGACGTTACTGTTGAGAGAAGGAGGGCAGGAACAGAGATCGCTTTCTGCCTGAGAATCTGGAGTCTGATGCTGACTGACATTACCATGCGGGGAAACAGACATTTTTACTAGGCTGGGTTTTTTTAAAGGGGATAGTTCAGGTGTCTGTGTGAGGTATAAACTATATACATTAGTAAAATATATTATACTTTCAGTTTATCCCATGCCTTTGACACCATTTTCTGTCCTAAATGCAAGCCAGTCTCTGAAACGATGACTTCTGCAGCTTCCCATACTGGTATCACTGGTGCCAAAAAGGGTTATGGTCTCTAAAGAAAAAAGGGATTCTATGCCTGTATCCTCAAACTGAGGAAACAAAGACTCAAATTGTTTAGAAACCTATGGGCATCAGAGCCCTTGACCAGCTTTCCTGCAGGAGGCAGCATTTTTCTCCTCCCAGTGCAGCAACAGGAGAGATATTTTGTGTCCCTAGCTTTTCTGCATTAGCCATCACTGCTGCCCTTCGATGCCTGCCACAGTGCCACCTGCACTGCCACAGCACACTCCTTCACCCTGGTGTCTTCATCTTCCACTTCCCCTTTCCCCACTGCTTGCTCATCACATCAGAGAGCTTCTGCCTTGGTCAAATATTAATAAGAAGACCACATTTCTATTAAAACCATTCTTGATTTTTAAGAAGTGCTTGAAGGAACCATAGAAAATTCTGATCACTTCTTGGAAATGAGACTGAATTGCAGAAATGCCTTCAGTGGAATCATTTACTGGTGTGCTGCAGCATCAGTGCAGCCACCATGGCTGTGCAGGAGATTTAAGGACAGAGCATTTTGTAGCTGTGGGAACACCACGTTGTATCAAGTTGCACCAGGCAAAACAAGCAGTTGCATTTTACAAGGGTCCTTGCTATGGTTTACTTTATAGCAGCTCAAATGCATAACCTGAAACATTTATTTTATGAATTAAAATTTCTGAAGGAAAGGACGAAAACTCACTGGAGAACTTTTTTAACATCCTACTCCCAAAAGCTAGTAAGTTCTCTGCATCTAAACTTCGGTTATACAGCAAGGTGTAGAGATGTACAGTGAAACATGAGGCATGGTGACACAATGCTCTAAATAATTTTGCTTGAAAGCAACCCCATAAGCAAGTTTTTCAGCACAGCAGTGGATTATGCAGTGAAAACTGTTCTACAATGCCATGCTTCTGTGCGAGGGCTCCACCTGAAAAGAACTTGCCTTGCAGCTGGAAAATTAAAGCAGCATGGTTTCAAAGAGACAGGGGAAAGTAACTGGAGGAAGATCAGCTTAAGAGGAGTCTGGGGACCAGGCAAATGCTAATGATAACAGAAGAAAGGTAGCGTTAAAGACAACTGAACATGAGGGCCCTTAGGTTTCTGTTACAGCCCTAACCACCGACACTGGCTTTTGGAAGGGTCACTGTTTCTTAGTGTCTTACATAGCTGGCCAGAAGTGTTGACCTTCACAGGGGCCACTTCAGGCACACACCAACAGTTATCTGAAGCAATGGACTGATGGGACAGCAAAATTATGCTTTGCATGAGCAAGAGTGTGTCTGTGTGTGCAAGAGAGGGGGGGACTTCTGGAGGGAGAAGCAATGCTGGCAGTGGGCAGGCCCAGCAGTGAGGAGGATGGTGAGAGTCAGAGGAAGGACATTTGCCTCATTTTCTCTCAAGCTGTCTGATGATGCTACACTAAGCCCATGGTTGGTACTGGCAAGGGGAAGGGCAGATGTGGGTAAGGCTGGGCACGCAGGCAGGGGGGATCTTTCCAGGGGCAGGAAACAGGCTCTGGGATGGTGCCCTCGATTTCCAGGGAAGGCTGAGCCTCTGAGATTTTTTCTGAAGTGCTGCCAGATCCCTGCCTATGATCAGATGTGGTACTTCATGGGATTATTAGAAGATTTGATTAGCAGGTGCTAAGGAGTTTAGCTCCAATGCTGAAAAGAGATATATTAGTTCAAAACAGAAAATACTTGTTTGGATTTTATTGGTATTATGCGGCACTTTTCCAAGACATTTAGATATATCTGCAGTGACTAGTGGTTTATTGTGGTATACGTATTGTAGGATGAGCCATGATGTCTGTGTGTCGGTATCAAAAGTTACTGATGGCCTATGACCGAGCCTTCCACCCCCAGAAACAAGGGATATGTGACAGCTTAATTGAGAAATTAAACATGCTGGTAGAGATTAAATCCTGGGAATGGTGAGCAGAGGCTCTGAATAAAAAGGCTGAACCAAGGACAAATCTGTGGCTTAAGGGTCTTGAGGAACAAAAGTCTGATGATTCATCAAATTAGTGACTCGCCTGGAGTGTCTTTGGCTTGCAACACAACAGTAACTCGGGATGTAGTGAGAAACAGTGCATTAATCCCCTCCCTACTGCCCTCTCTTCAGCAGAAAAAAGCCAATAATGTGAGTCTTGTTAAGAGAAGCCGCAGAGCACGAGTGACAAATTAAAGATTACAGGCCGAGTCCTTTGATTTTTGTGCTGCTTCTCTCAAAATCTAGTTGCAAATGGAGGTCAGAGCAAAAGTCAACTTGCCTCTGAAGAAACCAGCTGCACAAGAGCTGTGGGTCCCCTCCCATCGCGTGAGGGGGGGCCAGCACTGACTCAGCTCCTCTCCTGGGAGCTGGGATTGTTTGCGAGGAGAGATGTGTCAAGCCAGCACCTAGCCTGGCTACTCCCGTCTGGGAACCTCATCCGAGTACGAATATCGGAGCTATATTGGTCTTCCAGGCCAGTGTGTTAGATTTATGCCTGCTCTGATCTGCTTGAATTTACTGGAGTTATTCAAGGACAAGTGCGACAGCAGTATACCAGGCAAAGCTGAACATCAGGTTTGAGGATGGGGGAATAGGGAGGTGTGGGAAGAAGGAAGGAAGGTTGGGAAGGAGCCTCTTTTCTCCATATTATCAGGCAGATAGTGACTCCTTCCCCAGACACAGTGGATCAAGCACTGCTAGGATTAATGAGGCTTCTCTTCCCCTATACTTCACAAGTTAAAGCTTTCATTTTGAGGGGTGTACACATAACACTATGGGTCATTTTTCCTCATCTTATGAACTATTAGGCACTTATGAATCTACCAAGACTGACAATGTACTCTTCTCACTGGCTCAAAGCTTTGACCCCTATTGGCACCTCTTCTGAGCAAGGAAAGCGCTGGCCTTGACTGCCAGGCACACGGCAGTCGCAATTCCTGCCAAAGTGCAGTGTCTGGAGCAGGGCATAGAGGGCAGTCCTGGTTTCACTGTGCGTTGGCTGCAATCCACAGGGAATGGTTGATTTGTGGCAGATGCAGAAAAGACCAAAAACTCCCTCCTCCTACTTCAAATTAAAAATCCAGCTCCATTTTTTTTCTGATTCCAAGCCCAGCAAGTGAAGAATTCTGGCCAACATGCTGATTTTACCCACTGACCACAAATAACAGTAGGAACAATGCACTACTGGTCCTCTGTGATACTCGGTCCCAAAAGACTGTAGCCTCTTCCTTATTTTTAACAAGCATATTTATGTGCTCCAAACCTCATCCACAGGAATGAAAACAGCATCAGCTTAAATTCAGGTGGTGTGAGCATGAATGACTTTGTCTGAAAAAAACAGTATTTGTGTAGATTTCTAAGCATGCTTTACCAGTTCAGCTAAATAAACCTTTCTTGCAGGGGAAAGGGGGGACTTCAGCACTCCCTGCCCCCCAACACAGGCACAGATCTCCTGTCACATGAAAGAAATAGGCTTGGTGCCCTGGTGATAGAGATCCCAGCTGTTTCAGGGTTTTCTCTTGGGTGGGAAGGGACTCGCAAAGCAGTCATGTTTGTGCAGGGTTGTATTATGTCAAGAGCAGGGAGAAGAACTCAGTGATTGTCCTGGCATAACAATGACTTGGCATGGGCTCAGTTCTGCTCAGCCGCTTCGTTTCTGGGCCAGCCTGTAAGCTCAGGAGGAAAATATTTAATCAGCTGGTCCAACTGCTGTAGGGCGGTTTCTTTTTAAAAACTGCCATCAAGTTATGACATGTGATTTATCTTCTAATGAAATAACATCCCCACCCTTAAATCATAATTTAAGGACACAGAGACTCTGATGAGCCTTTTATAAATAACATTCATAAAATCATTTACATGTGTCATACAATTGTGCTGGAGATTGCAAAGGCATTACCCTTCTCTTGAGAGGAAGAGGCTGAGACAGGGTTTGAGTGTGCATGTGGTGTCACACCAGGGAGGTGTGACGCATAAGGGTGTTGATTTGCATGCCAGTCACCTGAGCTGAAACAGTTACAAAGCTCCGTGAGCTGAGTTCATGCACAGCAGTTTCAAGGGCTCTCTGTGCAGCACTTTTTTTTTTTTTTAACTTATTTCCAATTAAATTTTTTTTAAAAGTAGAAATTAAGAGAGAACTGACATTGCAAACACTAAATTAGCGATAATGGTGAAAGCAGGAGTGCCGGGGACACGGAGTAGAGAGCAGGATACAACAGAGCAAACCAGCTTGAAGAGGAGTCAAGGAACGGGAGGTTTACAACATCCTCTCAGTCTTGCTTAAGCCTGCCTGTACACGTGATCAGGGAAGGTAACTTGTGACTCTAAGCAGACACCCACAGCAGTATGCTACAGGGCAATAATAAAATTGCTTTCAGTTAACTATCGAAATCGTGTCCTTTGCTGACAGAGTGCCAGGAGCGGGAGGCCCCTGAGTCACTCGTGCCATGTTTTGCTGACTGTGTTCCAGCAGTGTTTGGGAAAGGTTTCCTTGCAGAGCACTAACAGCTGGTGTATCAGTTGTGCTGCTCCCCGCTCATTTGTGGCTTATTTCTAGGCCTTCTCTTGGGGCCCAATGTCATCATAACTGATGCACAACTAAGACCTCAATGTTTAAGAAAAAGGGAACTGAATTTCTCGTTCCAGACTTCAGTTTTAAGCCCTGTAGAAACAAAATATTCTTCCCTCCTCCCCAAAATACAAAGACTAGCTGCTAAGGATCTGCCAGGTAATATGACAAGCCGGGAGCTGATCAGATCAGATATTTTTGTGCACCAGCTGCAGCAGAGAGCAGACAGCTCTTTGTATACCTGTTAATGGCTTTCCAAGGAAAGCAAGGGATCACTAATATCTGGAGGGACCACCTAAGGAGCAGGATGCTGGCACATCTTTGCCATGAGCTCGGAAAACTTCTCAGAAGAGAGGGCAGTGTTAGGAATAGCAGTTTCCCTTGAAAGGAAATTCAAATTCCTATAAATCACATGTTTTGACACAAAACCTGAAGTAAACCATATGCCTCTCCTACCCAAGTTTTCCTTCTTCATCTTGGTCCATTGTTTTTCAGCGGCCAAGTTTTCCTCAGGCTACTTTTTCTTTGCTTTTTCCTTCAATTGAATTGATTCTTTGTTTTCTTCTTGGAAAAGGCCTCCTTCTTCTTACCCCCATATTTTTTTTTATCCCTTTTCTCCTTTCCTTCTCAAAAAGTGCAGCTGAAAGAGCTGGCATGACCACAAAGTGCCTACTTCTGGGGTCAGAGAGACCACTGGACACTGGGATGAAGGAGAGCAGAGGTGGGATTCCCCTCCCTGGCCATTAGCTACTTACAGCATGGACGTGTGTACCCTAAACTCTCTTTACAGTTAGTGGAGAGAAATAAGCATTTTGAGGGCACAAATGCCCCAAAGTGTGTTAGATTATGCTAGATTATGCTTTAGGTTGAGATGAAACACACCTAGACTCTTTAGTGTCCAGATCAATCAGGGTCGTGACTAAATTTAATCAATACCTCACTCTGGCTCCACTGCTGACCTGGTAGATGACTTGGGCAAGTCACTTACCGATCTGTAAAGTGGAATAATGTTGTGATTTTACTAAAGACTATAACTTGGTTAAGTTTTACTTTGGCTACAGCAGGATTTGGCTTTGTGCAGTGCTGTTATCCTATGTTACTTTTGCCTTCTTTTCTAACCTTTGGACTCTTTTGCAATAGGAAGTTGTGTCATTTCTTTAATTGGCAAGGGCTGGTCCAACATCTGCAACCACTGGGATCAGAGCTGGAGTTTAAGACCCCTCTCTTTGCAGGCCACAGCTTCCTTCGTCCAGAGAGCAGCTAACCCCTCTCTTCCCAGGGCGCTGCTGCTGTTTTGGGGAAGAGAGCGACAGAGGATGTCGAGTGTTTTCCTCTTTGCTTAGCTGCAGCTTCCTGTCCTCACTACAGGAGGACACTAGAAAGGTTCACTGCATCAAAACAGCCCTCCAAGCTGTGGCAGGTAGGGGAGGTGGAAGGCAGCAAACTGGCCAGGGTTTGCCCCTCAGTTCTTGTCTCCTTGGAGGAAGATGAGGGTAGGTCAGCTGGAAGCATCGACAGGTCACGTACTGCAGCTGGGCAAGAGTACCTGAACTTGGACAAAGCACAAGGCATGGGTGAAGGGCTGAGCAGAATGCTCAGCAGAAAACCTGCCCGATGCAGTGGCTTCGGCAATGTTATCAGGTCTCTCAGTTTCATTATGGATTCATAATATTTAGTGATATAAAATTCTCAGTCTGTTCTCAAAAACAAACAAACAAATCCCCCAAACAAAAACAAGTTTTTGTCAAGGAGAAAAAGCTGGCAAATACAAACCATAAAGTCTGAGACTCCAGACAAAAAAAACCCCTGTTTGCCAGCAGGATCCAAAGTTAACTGTAAAGTTTCACAATTTTACTCAATCCTATCAATTTCTAGGGTCCAATTCAGAGTTTTTGAGCATTCCTGAGCCTCCTCTGTTTTGATGAGTGTTAAGACACATCAGGGTCACCCCATGACATTTTTTCTCTCACTCCTTGTTCTATCCCATTTTTTAATTGCATCTCAAATCTGAGGTCACCAGATGCAGCTGTGCTTGCTTTTGCACAATTAATGAACTGCAAATTAGCACAATAGAAACCATTCTGCTATTTTCATTCGTGCCGACTTTTACCCAACAACATTTATATTCTTCATTTTTTCATCCCACAGCTTTACCAAATTCTTCTTTTGCCATGCAGTTCTCTGCTAGGTTGGGTTCTACCATGCATGATTTCGCCACAGGAACATCCTGACTTATAAAGGGAAGGACTCTTCATCCTCTGCTTCAGTGATTGATTGGGTTTACAGCTTCTGTCAGTTGAGGTGCTGGTAATGTCCTTGAAAAAAACCCCCACGTGTTCAGTTCCATGTACAACAGATGAAATAACAGGATATCTGGTTATTAGTTTTCTTATACACTTCTGGCTTTTGGTACAGGATGATACACCCAAGGGAAAGATACCGCTCAGTCATCATCATGGTGACAGCTTCATACATCTGCTCACTGTGGAGGCATTTGCAGGGACTCCCTGCTCTTTCA
This sequence comes from Balaeniceps rex, assembly GCA_013401315.1. NCBI lineage: Eukaryota > Metazoa > Chordata > Aves > Pelecaniformes > Balaenicipitidae > Balaeniceps > Balaeniceps rex. Next base: position 33,077 of record VYZW01017372.1, read on the forward strand.
CCTCTTCCTGAAAGGCAAGAGAGCTGCACAGTTCGAAGTGCCCACAGTTAGGCTCTGTGCTGTTTCAGCAATGTGCAATCAGCTCATGTATGTTAGACCCCAGGCATGAAAATGGCCTGCACCTGTCAGAGCATCAGCATTTAAATAAGACATGATGGTTCTGACATTGTGCAGTGTACTGTGGATAGCGTTTCTCAGCTTGTCAGTTAGGTCTGCAGGAACTTTGATTGTTGTTAGCCCACAGATTTACAACTTTCAAAGTGTGCTGCTGGAAAAATCTCATGCTGTGATGGTGTGAAAAAAATGCATGAGAAAGAACAGCTTCTTAATGCAAACCCATTTGGTTACATCTTCTCTTCTTTCACTTCCTTCCCATCACCTGAGCAAAAAGCACAGAACAGCAAGGACCACAAAAGCAATTGTAGTGCCGAGAAGCTGGTTACAGTTCTAGCTCAGCTGACTGGTTCAGTTCTTCCTACCAGTGCATTCAAGCTAAAGGAGAAGCTGATGCAGAAGATGCTTTCCATATCCTCAGATTTTTGGCAGTTCCACACACTGAAAATACTTATGAGAGAAGAGGACATAGTCTGAAACCAGCAAGGACTGCCTAAATTTGAGGTTGCAGAGTGACTGAGTTTGCCTTGTATCATTTGGGAGTGGGCACCAGGACAGGCTGTGTGTGTTAGAGTGCTTTCTCCAGTTACATTTGAGCTTGTCGGTTCAGTTTTAACTCCTAATAGTTAGCCCTGCTAGCAGAATTTACTCTGCTTGTACTCACAGATGCCTTTCCTCTATAGAGTTCTTTAATTATGTGGAAACACACTCTAAATATGAATATAAGTTAACTCCTACTCTCTATGCTACTAGCAAAGCTGCAGCTGGCATATGAAGGCAGCCTTGAAGCGTTCTGTTCCGAATCGCCAGCTGTTTTTCCCAGGAAACATTCCTGGAAGAGAATATATCAACAATTTCCTGCAAGACATTTGACTAAACCATTTAGCACACAGTGCATGTGATATCTTTAACTTTATCTCTTAAGAGTGCTGTAACTTCTAGTACACTGCTGTTGCCTGCACAGAGTGTACTCTTCTGGCTGAAGTTCTTGTTAGTACCAGCCGAGCTCTATGTAACTTGGGAACAATCTGTGTTTCCTGTAGGTCATACTCCACTGCGTGTGCCACAAAGGCACTTATGCACTGGAAGATCTATCCCACTAGGACAGCTGGTGGCTACCCAGTGCTTTTTAGTTTCTGGGATTTTCTGGATCACCTTGAAAGAGGACATATGGAATGCTGTTGTAAACAGATGTGCAAACAGCTTTGAGTTGGTACCATAACCCTTTAAGAGAAAGATGCTCTACACTGATGCAGATATGCAGCCCTGCAGGCAGTGAAGAAAATGTTCTCTGAATGACAGTCTCTGCCACACTTAGGGGTGAGAAGCATTGAGAAAACTTGGGGGTTCAGGTTGACACTAGCCAATTAAAACAAGGTGTTCTCCCAGAATGGTTGAGTCTGAAAGTAAAGTACATAGAAAGGTCATTCATAACATGGAAAGGATCTTGCAGCTGCCCAGGATGTGGGAAAATAAATGTGGGTTTTTTTTTTTACAAAGATCATATCTCATCTTTAATTCTGCATATATAAAGCCCTTGCTTTGTAGTTTAAACAAATTGGTACCAAAAGTTAAAAGGAAAAAGCTGTTCTCAAGCAGAAGCATACTTGCATAACAGGAGGTATTTATAAGAAGTATGAAGCTGTTACCCCTTTTAGTTTCTACATCTTATTCTAAAATAGAGACCGGTGTCCATCTAAAGGCAGAAGTCCTTGTTCATGATTGTAGGGTTACAATGAAGGGAGTCCAGCAGCACCAGATGATTAGAAATGCACTGAGCTAGAGGTGCCTTAGGCTAGAACAGTTAATTCCAACTGGAGTGGAGAGTGGACTCCATATTGGGGCATATGCTGGTATAACTATTTTGACCAGTAATTGTAGCAGTATAAAACCAGGCTTGATTAGGCCAAAAGTTAGTGTGGAAATTCATTAGTAGTGGCTGACCTCGTAGAACAGTTTGTGCTTCAACTCCTGGTTCCTGCACAGTTGTCTTTCTGAATTGTCACCTCATAAGGTTCATAAGGCTGAAAGTCAAAGACTTAGAAGACAGGAAGAACTTAATGTGGTTTTAATGCAGACAGACTTTTGATGCTGTCTTATCCTTGAGACAACTAAAATGGTTTAAATGTTTTCTTGCTATTTTTCCCCTCAAGGCACAGGTTGGATTTTGGTTTGTTGCTGTGTAAGGCCCAGGTTAAAGCCATGCAAAAGGAACGAGATACGAAGCTGTTAGGAGACAAGGCTGAGAGCAGTAAGCTGCAGAAAAAGGAGTGTCTCAGCTGAATGACAAGTTTGTGCTGAAGTCTTTCTCTTTTCACCCCCATCCAAATCTGTGACTTGCCCTTTGCTACTTGGCAGTCTTGTGATTAAAGAAGCAGTTTGGCTTGAGGATAAGACTTAAGATCCTAGGATAGATGAAGCCTTTCATAACAAGTTTGATCTCACTGTGGGAGGGCTAATGCCTGCTCTCCCACACCTAATATCAACAAAAGAGTGTAAGTTTTATAAACAGTGGATTATTTGCTAGTGTCATTAGTTTTAGCCTAAAACAACAGCCCTTAGCACTTTACTTCTGAAGATCTGCTGCTGCTTTCACACATAGGATTCTCTTCATTGACACACAAAGCTATGTGTTCCTGAAACAAACGGCTGCTGTGTGTGCTGATACTGTTTCTGATGTCAACTAACAGGTCTGTAGTCAACCTGTCCCAGTCAAATGCAGGTCGAGCAGGTGACCCTAAGTATTGTATACTATGATGAAGCCAAGAGCCATGCCAGTCTGCAGCTGCTGTGGAAACCATTCATAGTTTGCACCTGCACACAAGCTCTGCAGTGTTCTGCTCTCCCTAGCTGCAATCTAGGAACTGAATTTGAAGCCACATGTTGTTTCTAGCATATGATCAGAATTGTGCCAAAATCTTTTTTATACTTAGAGCTGGAGCTCAGAGCCACCTCTCCACACACAATTTTGAAAGTTGGTTCTTGAAAAAAGAAATGTCTAAAAGGAGAAGAAAATGTTTTGCTACCTATATGACTCTTGGCAACCTCTTGCTTGTTTAACTTCAGAGTGTGTTCAGCAAATGTCACTGAGTTAACCTCAGCAGGCTACTGTGTGAAATTGTGCTTTAAAGTCCTGCTGGATGTATACGCGTTGTCTTCTGATATAGTTCAGAGCAACTCAACATAGCGTTCCAGAAATCCATTTAATTGCACTCTGATATTCAATAATATTTTCTCCACCAGCATCTTTTAAATGTCACTTACTTAATACCCAGCCCAAGTTTAGGGCTGTTCAAATGGCTGTGCCCTTTTAAGTTTGGGCCCCAGTGACAGAAAAGTTCTGTTATGTTAACCTTCTTCCAGGACTCTGCAGCATACATTCTTCTTTTATATTAAAAAAAATAAAGAACATTTTTAGAATAAGAAAATGTTTATACTAAAATAAATGCAGAAGAACGGGAGTCCTTGTAGGGTTCATAGATAGGATATCTTACTGAGTATTTTCAAGTTAATATCAGATTCCTTCTCATCTCAGATGAAACTGTATCTAGTAAAAATGCCAAAGTAAACTAGGGATAATAGCTTTACAATGGCTATGTTCCTGGAAGCCGCTTCTTCCTTACCTGTGTACTTTAATTTTTTTTGCACCTTCTTTCTTATTTCCTTCTCACCCCTATCTTGACCATATCTGGATGATATTCTCTTTCAGTCCTCTCTAGCTTTTTGCTCTGGGGTTCACTGCAGACACTCCAAACTCAGATCTTCCCTTTTTCATATTACCAGTCTCTTCAAACATTTCTTCTTTGCTTCTCTGGACCTATGTGCATTTCCCCTGCTCTTAAAATATTAAAGCAGTGTCCTTTTAGATAAAGTTAGCTGAAAGTACTGTATATTAGTTTCATTGACTATGTTCTATAAAAAGCTGTTATAAATATAACTTTTTCCAAAGGAAGTATAAGCGAGCTAAGAAACTCAGATCTGTCAGATATAAGTATAAATATCCACCTATATTAAACATACTCAGGAAGTTGTGAATAGGAGTATTTACCATGTGAGTCATTTCAGTTTGTGATTTACTAGAGCTAGGCTTTGTGCAGGTTTTCTGCTGAATGTGATCTTGATACTAATTGAATGTGTGTGTGTTTTTGTCAGTAGCAGTGAGTGGCACAGAGTGCAACCTAGAGTGAAAAGAGCAATGATGTTCAACTTGTCTATGGCATAGCAGCAGGATTTCCTCTTCTCTCCTGCTGCTTTTTCCAACAATTTTAACTGCCAGGTTAGGGTTATTCCTCTGGGACATTTTCCAAAGCTAGTTAAGCTCAGTGCTATTGAATTATTTTTTCCTTTGGTGATGTTGAATTTTTCTTTGCTTACTCTTCTATTGCTCTTTATTCTCTCCTCCAGACCATTCATCCTGATTATTGGTTAGTATTTACTACATCAGGAGGATTTGTTCAGGAGAGGAAGGGCCTCTGTAGTCAAGAGGAGTTTCAACCCACGACTGGTAGACGCACATCTGAATGAGCAGCCAACCAGAATTAGCACCACTTAGCATACCCTCCACATCTCACCAACAAGCTGTTTTGGCTGAATGGCGGCTGGGTGGTTTAAGTATCCACCTGGCTGAAGAACTTGCATGGGAGACAAGGCGTGTGTGCATGAGGCATAATCTCAGGTAAATAACTTCCTGTTCCGAAACAGGTGAGTGGCACGAGTTCTGATGGGCTCAACACTAAGGCATTGCAGCGATACATTTCTGAATCTTCCTGGTAACAGGGCTTGAATGAAATGCTCTGTCCTGTAACAATGAATAATTCATT
>VYZW01017385.1:0-18555 GCA_013401315.1 Balaeniceps rex
AGGGGAGGGGAGGGGGCACTTGTGAGTTCCATTGTTAATATAAAACTTTGGTGTTGGTGGCTTAAAAACAGAGATCTGAGAAAATTAAAAGGGATTTTTTCGTGCAGTAAGTGCAGCATTTTTGTGTTCTTTAAACCTAGTGTGTCTAAATTGAATCTACTCATCAAAGGTGGCCATTCAACAAGATATCCATGAGTAAATATTCACAAGAAAATGCTGGGTTGATTTCAGCTGAAAGCTTGCAAAATGAATTATGTTCTTACATGCAGAAAATAATCTGCAAGAAGAAGGTGGCCTATGGGAGGTGTTAAAGGAATTAATATTTGTGCATTTGGCGGGGTATTATTCTTCTATGGACACTGGTACAATGATTTATGCCGTTCTTTTGTCACAGAGGCATGAAATCTCTGACAGCACTGCAGACTGAATTAGGTTACCGTCTACTTATGGTAACAACACCTACTGTGGTACACATCCGAGTCAAAATTACTTAAACATTGTCAAATACATGGAGAAACAGTGTGCATGACTGCTTTGTATAGCATACAGAAGTGTCTGAGCTAAGTGCACTGGGTTTGATCTAAAGAAAGATAGGCTATTATGAAAATCAACATGGCAAAACAACTTCTTAAATCCTTTAGATCCCAAAGTACTTTACATATCTTTACCTAGAACAGAAATATATTGTGTCAATATATCCTACAGATAATACTAATGAATTAAACTTAATTTGTAAGTATTTGGAAGAAACGCTTACCTGTACTGATGTGTTTATTTGTATATGAATTTTTAAATTTGCATTAACAATCAGAACTAGTCACAACAAAAAATCCATCAACTTCCCACAGCTCTACAGCTTGTATATTGACTAAGTAGTGTTATTCTTCATAATAAATATCTCAAGAATGCACCATAAACTGAAATGTGTTTGCGTAGGGTTAGAGTAGTTGCAGTTAACAAACATATTTACTGGTTTGTTGTTATTTTTTGGTAAATTCACCCTAGGAGGAAAAAAGGCCAAATTTATTAGAGAATTATTCCCTATAAGAGTTTCAGCCAGATCTTAAATTATGTTCTGCACCAAAGTTATTTTTTGTGTGTAAAATTAGAGAGTTAAGATACTTTGAAATCTCTCATTCACCTCTTAGTCACCTCTCCTGAGATGTGTATTGAATAACAATGGAATAAAAGTCATTGTGCTCAGTATTTTTTTAGCCACTGACTTGAGCTTGCAAGATCTGTATAATAACAGCAGAAATATTCGCAGCTGACTAACTGACAAGGGGCTATTTATGGATCAACCTCTGAAGGTTTTCGTATTTTGAAAGTTCGGAAGGTAAAAGTTCCAAAGTTCCTTGTGTGTCTCTGTCTTTGAGAGTCTCTAACACAGAAGCGAACCCTGCTTTTGCACAATGTTTTTCGTTTTCCCATTCCTACAAAAGCCTTGCTAAAGGAAGAGCTAGGGAGGTAAATGAAGCTTGCTTTATGATGAGGCCTGACAAACAAATCTCTGGGTGAGCTGCCTGGACTGCACGAGGCTGGAGCTGTGCAGATGTGTCCATGGATGAGGAAGAAAATAGATTAGGATACGGCTCTCCAGAAAGAGAATCCATCACGGTATGTTTTACATGTTATGGGAAAGCTTAAGACAAGCTATGTCCTTTGTGGTTTGCACAGCCCCTGAGCCAGAGCAGTCACTTTCTGGCATCTTTTCAGTGTTCTTCTAAAAATAATTCAAATAAGCTGATGTCGGTTGGTCCAGTCCAACACAAGGTACTACTGGGTAAAGAAATCACCTACGTCTCGTGGTGTCCTGCAAGTGTCCCTGCTCCAGACGATGCCCCCAGTCAGTGGTGCTCGAGGGGACTTTGTTCTTCAGAAGCAAAACTCCCTCCCCTTTTTTCTTCTCAAAGATCTGCAGCTGAACTGAATCCAAAGCTTCTCTTCCTCTTTGCTGCTGCAAGGTGTGAGCAGCTGAAAACTGTATGCAGGTACTATATATAGAACAAGGCATCTTCCAAGGGACTGGCTGTCAAAGAGCTGCAAGCATCTGCCTCTTCCCTTCCCCTCTGTTTCTGTCTGTGTCTGTAGAAGGAAGAGGGCATCAGGCATGTTTACCGCTTCAGATTGCTCAGTATGACGTAGCCTTTCCACATGAAGGGTAACAGGACATTTCACAGATTACAAAAATTTAAAAACTGAAGCCCAGGAGATGTTCGGGATGGGGGCAAGGTACTGCTTGTGCTGATGCAGCCCAGGCAATGTAAAGTTACTGAGCTTCATAGCTTTCATAGAAATCCTTCAATATGCTACCAACAACTGGTTGGGTATCTATCAACTACCTCATTTGCAGCAGGAACGCATTCTCCTGCCGTTACTGAATTCTCTCTCTTGGCTGCAGAGAATCATCGTGCCATTGGGGGTAATACTGCAGGAAAACCCCAGGATGTAAATACCATGTAGTTTGTGTTCCACTCCTTGAAATGTCACTGTTAATGCACAGTTCACCATAAAACTCTGTGAAATCACAGCACCGCTGTCAGTCGTTTGTGGAACCCGCTGCAAGGTAAATGCTCTTTTATCCTCTTGTGTGTTTCGTGAAAGGTGGATTTTCCTTCCCTTTTGTTCCAAGTACCATTCAGGCCCTCAGTGTTTGATGTTTGAACTCAGGTGGGCTCAAGCTGAGTAAATAAATTGGTCATCTTCCTATTTCCTTTAACAACGAAGGGAAAGGACTGCATGGTGCCACTAAGCAGAGAGGAAATTTGGAATTCTGGTTCAGGCACTAAATCCAGACTGGGAGAAGCCGGGATAAATTCCCGTATGATCTGACACAAGTCACAAGATTATGTGCTCAAACAAGCCATTTTAAATGCGCTTTTATTTTTGGGCACCTTCCCCAGCAGTCAGGAAGAAGAATGAGAAGGAGAATGACTGTATCTACAATTAGCTGCGACTGAGCTCTGTATAGAAATTTTTAAAAAGTTATGTTTTCCTTTGCTAATCTAGAATTCAGCATCTGGCCATGTCTTTGCAGCTCCAGATCTTGCAGTCATTTTGAGATGGCCAAATGCACTGGTATAATTCCCAGGTCCTCCTTGCCACATACTCTTTTTCACTCAAAAAAAAAGGAATACAGGTTTTAAGAGTAGAAGTCACTATGATGACCATCTATTCTGAGTTTTTGCACAGCACAGGTAAAACATCTTTCCTGGTAATTTCAGCTTTGCACAATGGCTTCTGATTCATCTAAGGCATAGTTTTACAAGAGTCTCAGATGAAGAAGAACTCTCTGTATCCCTGGCTACATTATTCCGATGCTTTATTACTTTAAAACATTATTTAAAACATGCAACTATTGATTCATCTCCTGCTAGATTAAAGTGTTATTTACTGTGAGAATTATCTTTTCCAAACAGGCTGTACACTCATCTACTCCCTTTTTTGTCTCCATCTGGATAACTGAGTAGATTATGCCCTTAGTCTCTTACTACATGGTGCGCTTCCCAGAGCTCCGCATATTCCCTCTAAGCCCTCTTCTGTACTTTTTCATGTTTTCAGCCACAAACCCAGACCACAAAGCGCTCCAGACAGCTCTATAAACCTGTGCTGTCTCATTCCCCACGCTACCACACTCGCACCCATCCGGGCAAAAAAGCATTAAACTCAGCAGGTTACAAGAGCTGAAGGCCGGGAATGCAGAAGAACATTTCTATGAGGCTTTGCCCAGATAAAACATCACAGCTTGTTCAGAGGTTTGTTCATGTCAAATACCCTGCAGTTCAACATTGTCCCGCCAGAAGAGGCTATATACTGTTAAATTTTGTTACTGTGTTTGAATAGCTTCTAATGAAGGCATCTCTTCCCCTTTCCCACAAATATAAAGGGAGGTTGACTCTTTCCATTCAGCCTGCATCATGAGCTAATAGTACCCCCATCCTGTTATATTTGAGCACAGCTTCCTATTTGTATTGTTTTCCCACTAGCCAGAAGCAAACAGGGGACAGTGTTGCATCTGCCTGGAGGCGAAGGTGTCACAAATTCATAGGTACACAGGCAAAGAGGAGAGTAATGAGGTCTTCCTTCCGGATCAGCACTCCTCAGCACCGCAGAGAGGAACCAGTGCAAGAGGCCTTCTGAGATGATCTCTGTAGAGAGGTTAAGGGTGCTATGAGCATCAGACGCCAAGCTCTCACCCTTCCAGGGAATTCAGAAGCATATTCCGGTGTTTTAGGCACCATGTGAAATAACCATTGCAGCTGCAATCTTTCTGGGGCTCATTTCCCTTGGAAAGAACAGAACTCTTCAAGCTATGGAAGTCTAAGAGGCTATTTGATCTCTCAAGGGCATCTCTTCTCCAGTCAGAACAGATTTGTTTCATATATGAGTGTTTTTCTTTGAATTAAATGAGCTTTTCTGTTATTAAAGATGCAAGATTTTTTTCATGGACAAATAATGTGTTTTTTATCTTCCCTCCCTTTAAACATAATTTCTGCAAATCTACTTTAAAGGTGTTGACTTCTATGGAGCATTTTGCCAGTGTTCTTATGCAAATTAAAAAATAGCTTTTGAAAAAAAGGCATTCTTACTGAAGTGCAAGTTTACAGTAAAATCAAGAGAAGTACAATTTGGGGGGGGGGGGGGGTGNCAACAGTTAAGAGCATCCCTGACCATGCTTGGCTAAACACCTTACCTATCACTACTCTTGGATAAGACTTGCCCTTTTGATTTCTTCACACATTTCCATTAAAGACTGCTACCCTTTTGCAAGTCTGCAGCCTTTCATGAGAAGGCTACAAAGAAGCCTCTCAATGCAAGTCAGTGGCTTTAATCCACAGCAAGCATTCCTTTTGAGGATAACGATTTTAGTCAGTATTTTAGCCAGATAATTACTCCACCCTATCAGACCATTTTTTATCAGCCTTTTGGCCATTGATAACACTTCTCATTTTCAACTTTGATACTCCTGACTCCTTCAATCCAAACCCTTCAGTGACTCAATTATAACTTTAGAAATAAGAATTTCCAGTTCAAGGAATCAGGCAGAAATCTCCTTTTCTGAAAAGACTCAGACCTATCACTGTTTTAATCCTGAGTGATGAGGTTTTGAATTCTTATAGAGGAAAAGACTTGGGAAAATAATTAGGTACTCAAGAATTGGAAAAAATATAGCCTTGGGAAAACACTGTGAACTGCCATCAGTGATAGAGGAGTTGCTTATTGTGCAGAGTAGCTTTCACAAGATAAGTGACCCTGGGGAACTGCTCCTCCACCTTCGGTAAAAGCACCTGAAGGTAAGGATTATTCAGAGACCGCAGACATGGAGATCATCTGAAGTTCAATTTAATTTAAAAATCTTAGAACTCAGCACATGTCCCTCATGCAGACAAATGAGTATCATAATCTATACTAATCCTACCTCTCTTTGGCATCCTTTGGCTTTTCCTTTTCTTAAGATGTATCCTGTCACCACATTCTCTCAGTATAATAGCTGATGGATGCATTTATATGATTTTAATAGGGTTTAAAAGAGAATGAACTCTGCTCTGGGCAAAATACAGCTCTCTCATTGTAGCCCTGAAACCTCAGATTCCATCATAAGCACATACTTAGAAAAACAATTCTAATATTATTAATAATTATTATATTATATTGTATTCCATTATACTAGAAGAAGAGTTCTTTTCGTCCTTTCTCCTTTCCTACCCGCTTTAATGAAATCTCTTGGATTGTGCATCCAAAATTCTCAGGGTGGTCTCATCTGTTTTCTTCTGTTCATTTAGCCATTAGAGACTTAAGTCTTCAGATATCACTTACTCAGAAGATGCTGAAAACCCCAAACATCAACAGGTCTGAAAATTTAAAAGATTAACTTTACTTAACAGTGTTTAAGTTAACAAGGGCATTTTCACTTTTCACTGCTGCCCTTAATACAACAATTTGCCTTTAAGTTGCCCAGCCAGAGTGATGGAAGACAGGAATATTAAAAAATGCAGTAAGAGAGTTTTCAGACTGGCTGTAGATTCAGTTGAAGCTGAAGATTTGCTTTCATACTTAATGACAGTAGGTGATCAGATTGCAGTATAATGCTATCAACACATTTATCCAAGCTGGTTTTGTTAGCTTTTAACAAAATTATGGTAGATATTTGAACAAGATAATTAATCTAGCAATGCTGATATTATTTTAGGCAAAGTTATATTAAGAAGTGTTTTTTTCACAAGGTCTCACATGCGTGGTAAACAAAACCAGCTTTTGGATACGCCTCTGTTCACCCTTAATTCTCAAGGTCCTGATGTCCTGAGGCTCTGAATGTGTTACAACACTAGCCTACCTCATCATAAACTAAAAATGTTCCAAGAAGCTCCTTTAAAAATTAAAAGAAATAGAAAATTGCCATGACTCAGAATCCTTGCATCTTCCTATTCAGAATCAGCTACACACAAAAGCAATGGCAAATGATCCTTTCAGATAATTTCTGGTCCATTTGAACAGGTAAGACTGGAGTTTTCCAAAAGATGACAGTTTTCCTGAGTTCCCCAAACCAATGAACCTAAATATTCCAAGGTAAATTAGGAAAAATTGCAAAAACAGGTTCCATTAAACTGTAATTCCAGTAGAATCAGATCAGTTCATACCAAGGGAAGTTCTCCAACTCTTCCTTTATTTTTTTGTTTGTAGTGGTTTTCATTTTTTTAATCTTTTAATTTTTAATCAGAGGATGAAATCTACTCTTTCAGGTTTAAAATTCCCTGGAATAATCTGTATATTTTGGTGAATGCCTGACCACTCTTAGTGCATTTGTGAGCTGGATAACATGTATTCATGACCTGCGTCGTTCATAAAAGCTTGAAAGGTGTTTTATTGCTACCTTTATGTTGTAAAGCTGCCTGTAACCCTGGGGCTTCTTACAATGTATTGTTAAAGATACTTTGCAATCACTAGACTGCTTACAACAGCTTCATTGGTTGTAAATACTGGCCTGGTTGTTATTGGTTGGATTTTTTTCATCTGATTGCTCATTATAAGTCCTAGAGATTCAGAGAAGTGTTACCTGGACTTTCCTTAACTGGATTCCAGGTAGTTTAGTGTATATTATACTCAATAATATAGATTAATATCAAATAATATTTGGCAAAATTAACTTATGTACTTTTCCAACTCTGTTCTGAGATACAATAACTGTGACAGCCTGCAGGCCTCTTATTTGCTCCTATTATTATTATTATTATTATTATTATTATTATTATTATTATTATTTAGTGGTGGTGGTGGTGTTTTCATCTGATGGATTATNATGCTCAATATTCACACTGCTAACAAGTACAATTATATATTCTAGCCTCTCTATGCCCAGAGCCCTAGGAAATATTGACTGAGATTAACTTAATAAAAAGAATAAAAAAATAGCCCCTTGTCCAATGTGAAAATGAGCAAAATATAGACCAGAGGGTGGAAAACAACAAAAGATTTAATTAAACTTTTACAAGACTTTGGAAGCAATTTTCAACTCTTTCAAGTGTTTTTTTATAGCTAAGGTGTTAGCTGCTGTTCCAACTAGAAGATAATATTTGTTTTTTTCTTTTATATGTATGTAAAGCAAGAACTGGGATTGCTACATCATGTAGCTGTTTTCTTACAGCCTTTCAGACAGCTGAGCAAGACAGCTTCAAGTATATCTGTCTAATATAAACCATGGCTCTCTAGCAGTCACTCCAGATTTTCTTTTCCAGACAAAGTAGCAGCAGCCACAAGTAAGTTTAGCAAAAAGGACCAGGCACAGAGGAGAGGCAGATTTCTGCTTGGAATAAGTTTCTAATAAAAGAGAGATTTTATCTGGTTCTTACTCTTAATGAATGTCTCCTGCTCTTTTGCGCCGTAGCTTCTCGCATCCTCATTCTCACCTCAGCCCTGTGTCCTAAAAACGCCATTGATCTTTCCACTTCCAAAATGTAGCCCTGCCACAGTGCTTCTCAGTCAGCAGCAATTTTGAAGATCACAATATCATTCAGAAACCAAACAGGAAGGAAAAATACTCCAAGAGAAGGGGAACCCCGTTTTTCCCCTTTTGTGGCTGAAATACATGAGAACAGAAATGCATGTGCTATTCTGCTCTACCACAAAAGCATCTTTGTCTCTGCTTCCCTGATACAGCTCTGTCACTCCGCAAAAACAATGCCGTAAATTACTCCATGCTGATTTAATAAAGTGACCTGGCTTATAGCCCAGCAAAGCAGATGGCATTATAGATTATAGGCTAATGCCTTGAGGGAGGCCCAATGAAGAAAGATCTTCAGAAAAGAACTCAAAAGAAGAAAAATGGCTGCACCCAGTGTCTTTAATGCCTTTCTTAGCTGGCAGGATTGATAGAGTCATGACAGAAAAGATCACATGTCTCAAACAGCAAAATATTAAATGCCTTTGTAAAACACCTTGCACACCAGGAGAATTTATTCCCCCAGGCATAAAGCCTGAAGTCCCTGAGCCATTTTGGAGACCAAGCGGTGTCCCCATGGAGGAGGCAGCGTGCTCGCCATGGGGTGCTGGTCACAGCAGGACAGCAGAGACACACTTCTGACCTCGTCGTGGGAGACATTGGTTTAAGCTGCACAAGGAAACCATCACGAGCATTTTACCTTGTAGGATCTTTGGGTTTGCAGGTTCTTTTCCCATCTGCACTAGGACTGAGGTGCTTCCACCATTTCATGGCTTAGTTCACTCGAGTTAGTAGCCTGGAGTTATGATCATGTTGACATTGCATGTAGGAATCTAATTCCCTGCTGCTCTCATGCACACCTTCTTAGTCTGATGGCAGTATCTACCTTCTGCACTAATTTAAGAGAGTCAATATATGGAGGAAGAGTGCCAGGTGGCTCGCTGACACCACATCCTAACAAACAACAAGGGGCTGGAGGGTCTGTAGCTACTCAAAGTGGGTCAGAACTTCGGTCCTAAGTCTGACACAGAAATCATGAAACACAAGCACTGAGCTGCTGTGACCTCTTAAGTGATTACAATCATAATCCATTGTGTACTTGTTTGTAACAGATCCATTTCTGTAAGCAGTTGAGTTTAATTGGGCCACAGCTGGTGTTGGATAAGTACATGGAAAGCAGGGGGGTGAGGGGAATGGGTTTATTGACTCAACAGCTCTCTCTAAAGTGAGGTTTCACTGTTTGATGATATCTGCCTTATTTCTTTTAGCTCATGAATGTTTACACAGGGCTGCTGGCCTTCAGAACAGGAATTCCAGTGTGGGACTCAATGTATGCATCTCCATGGCAGTCTGGGAAAAGTCACCTCTTCCCACCACATGGATCGGTGCTTCCAGATCAACTGGGTGGCACTTTGTCACAAATACTTGTACAGAGCCCTCCCCAGCTTCGAACCATGCACCTATAGCTGCCTACTGGTCCTTCCCTAGTGACTGACCCTCTTTCAGGCTGTGCCTGTGCAGCTGGTTAAAAACCAGACCACCTGCTTTTTCAGTGGTGGCTGAAGAAGGGATGGCACACCTGGATTTTGTGATCAGCACCAGAACCATCCTCCTGTCTTCAGCATGTTCTGCCTCCAGATCTGGACAGGGAAGACTCCACACAGACACACAATGTCCTCTGCAACCTCCATCCATGAACTTGAGGAAAGAAAACACAGAGTGGCAGAGCCTGAAGTTTTCAGAGCAGTTTATTCAAGGACTGGTAGACTGCTGATGACTTCAAAGATCTTTCAATTTTTTTTATTTTATGCTCTCTGCCTGGTGCAGTTTGGTGTGGGAGGTTAACTGAGAGAGATACTGTCCCATCCACGAGCTCGGAAACAGAGCCCCAGCAAAGGTTAGGACACAACGAGAGAGAAGTCAGGGTGCAATTTTTAACTGCCTCTCCTTCTCTTCTTTTCTTCTTCCCCTCGTAATGTGATTATTTTCTCCTGTCGACAGAAGCTAATCTTTCTCCTTGGCTCTTTCCTTCCCTCATCTCATACACCTGTTGCTCTCAAGGTTCACAACTGCAACCACCAATGCCCAAGAGGAGGAGGTGGGGCATGCACATGATTGCACAGAAAACATCCATAAGGACATGTTCCCAGCCCTCCGTTCATCTCCTTTGTCGAGGAAATTCTCAGATGAACTCAAAGAAATGATGCAGTACTGCAGCAAACAAGCTGCTTTATATCTGCTGTCTCACAGGGTGTGCATGAGGACATGAGGAGTGGGGAGAAATGCTAAGTAAGCAGAAAGAAAAACCAGCACAGAGCATGACCCCATCCCACAATACACTGTGATGAATTCCAGTCTTCATGACACCATTCTGTGAATTTGGTGTCATTTCATATCTGTGATATATTTTGGGCATGCTTAGCCTGCAGATCAATCAGTCTGAGCATCTTCATCACTCTCTTGCACACTGAGCCTAGATTAGGACTTACAGATCACTGTGAAGATCTCAGTTATACCTACGTATATGACTCCCCTCTGAAGCAATTCATTTGATGGTGATGCCTTGCTTTTTGTGGCTGATCTTCTGAGAAAGACTCTGCAGGTGGTAATTTCAGACTTTCTGTAGTGGCAAATCCTTTGCCATGCTGATTTTCAGCTGTGGATCTGGTGGGCAGTGCCTGCAGCGATGGTGGCAGCAAAGGTGGCATACCTCTGTAGCTCAGAAATGACCTTACAGTGGATGTCAGCAAGCCAAAGGTGTGGGAAATAACTGCCTGCTAAGGTAGGCAATTGCCACAGCTTTATCTGATGATTCATTTGTCAGACACTAAAAATTAATCTGCTGAGATAACAAAACCCTACAGCAAAGCTTCTACATTGGTGATTGCTTACTTACACGTGGATGCCATCAGGACTGCTCGTGTAGATGCCTGACAGCCTTTGGTGTGCCTCTTAACAGTAGCTCATAGAATATCAGGTTAAAATCCATATATTTCTTCTTGCTCCTAGTAAAGCTGGATGGTGAATACAAAACCAGCCAGTGCACAAAGTCCTTCTGAACTGCTCCTGCCCTTTCCCTCTGCTCACCGCCCTCCTATGAGCTTTCTGTGAAAATCCTAACTAAATAAGATTAATTACTCTCCTCTAAAGACTCCCTCTCAAAACCACCAGTGAGTGATCCTCGCTTCACTTCAGCATGCCTTCCCCTCTCTGCCTTGTTCGTCACATTGAGTTAATGTTTCACTGAACACCTATAGACCTGCTTCCCCTCAGAAGTCAGCTCTTGCATCCCCACTAAGCCTCCCGAGTGCCTATGAGCTCACAGAAAAAACTCTCATTAACTGGGGGCTGCCGGTTCTTTGTCCTGTACCTTCTCCACAGCAGTGTGTCATCTCATTTTGGAAATGGAAAAGGTACACAGAATCCCAGATTTGCCCTCATGAGATGAAGAGCAGGACAAAAAACCTCTCACTTAGGCCAGGCCTGGGACCACACTTCTCTGCTCTTTTTCAAATGCAGTATTTTAATCCCTCAATTTCTCTGGCTTCTGCAGCATAAAAGCCCTTTTGGGAAAATGCTGAAAATGGAAAGAGGAAAAAGCAAGGGCACCTGTAACAGCCTTCATCTGAAGGATGTTTGTAAGGACCAGGACTGATTCACGGCCCCCAGCATCCTGCAAGCATCAGCAGCACGTGGGTATCTGACACCTTTGTGTATCCTTTGAAATCTCAGATGACTCATCCGGTGAGATACAAGAGGTTATATCCATTTTCAAGGTAGAGAAGCTGGGGCACAAAGAGGTTATCCTGCCTTTAATTCCCTGACTGAGCAGCACAAGCAGAAAGAGCACTGGGAGAAGAGGACTCCCCACCTCCTGCTTGGGGCTGATGAACCATCCAGCTTTGTGAAACGTACAGTTATGTTGTCAAAGGAATAACCCACCCCAGGGTCACATTAGGAACTGTTTGAAGACGTACAAAGGTAGACAGAGGAGAATGTCTGAGTCTGACCCAGGAGAGGCAAGGGAGCTGCTGGCCAAAGCGAGGAGCCAAGTGAATTCCCTGAATGCAGGGCAGCAAACTGGGGCTGGGCTTTGTGAACAGCCAGCCCAGAAATCAGCTGTGTGAGAGCCTCAGAATGAACCGTCATCGTCTAGTTAGCTCTATTTTAGGTAAGAGAGCAAGGAAAATAATCTGAACTATTCATAGTTTCAGCTAGCATCTCATGCAGCTACCATTTAAAATAAAAACTTCTTTTTTCCAATGAAAGTCTGTTATAGTACTAAGATGCTGTGGAAAATGGAGACAATTTTGAATCTACAACAGGCATAAATGCTCTGATTTCCAGCATTAGGAATGTCATTACAATCATTTCGTCTGCTGTTAAGAATGTGCGATACATCACTGCATAAACACTGAGGAAATAAACATAGTTCAAGGGCTTATACTGGGAGTAGTTCAATTATTAAAACGTGGTAGTGCTATTATGCCACAAACAACCATTGATGTGTCTAAAGGAGACATCTTACTGGCATGATCTGTGTTCAAGACTTCTGAAATAAATCTTATTTGGAGCATGTCATAATAGCAGTGGCTTGTAATACAACGTAGCTCTGTGTGTGTGTGTGTGTGTGTTCTCATTTCCTTAAGTGTCACTGTTGTGCGTAAGGATAAAATTTATTTGTTAACACTTATGAATATTTATAAGCAAATTCTCAATGAATATTTCACAAAGGAAGAGTTGCTTGTATTCTTATTAATTAAGAAAAGGAATAATGTTGCCCTCTGAATGTTTTTTGACATGCTGATACAGGGGAAAGTCAATGCAGTGCGTCTAATTCTGCCCTTGTGTACAAAGCCAGTGGGTGGAAAAAGTTAGTCCCATTGGGCCAAACAATTACTTAAATGATGTCATATCACATCCAATACAAGTGAGTCACATAATAGGCCAAACTCAGATCTCACTGAAGGCAGTGGGAGCAAGGGGAAAGTAGTGAGACTCATATTAGTATTTCGTTCAGTGGGTGTAACTAGGGAGGCGGGAGAAGAGAATTGGCTCCCACTGTGTCTTTCACCTTAATTTATACCTTCCTGGTACTTTCTTTTTTATGTGCTTCAGGAGGTCATTTTATAGAATATCTAAAAAAAATTCTTTGTTCTCCTGTAATTAAATTACACAGTGGCTGCAGATGCTGCTCTCTCTTCTACCAATGAAAATAAGTAGTTTTTACAAAATTTAATGATTTTGCATGGCTTAAAAATGTACAACAGATGAAAAGTAACCTTGATATTTTGAAGAAAATTCAAGCAATTATACACCCAACACGAAGTCAAAGTGTAGAAATTATGCTGTTTCTCATTTTATTTTAGCTTAGGCCAGGTTCCCCGTAAGGTTCAGCACAGTCTCACACTTGCAGGAGGCAATGCATTGGAGGGCACAGCGGGCCAGGTGCTGGAGAAAAGTGGACCCTTCCTTCAGTGATGGTGCTGGTTTCAGCGAGTTTAACCTAATCAAGAAACTTCCTGGGTTAATTATTTCTAATAATTTATGAATAATAGAAATGGAAGCAGTAATAAGAGCTCTCTAGGTCCTCTTAGTCTTTCATAAGAGATTTGAAAGTATTAGTAAAGAAGTTTCTGTCTGTTTTTTCTATAGCTCCAGTGCATGCTGGAGTCCTCAGAGCCCTCTTGAATACTTTAGGCAGTTCAATAGCAACGGGTAACACACCACGCCATTTTAATTAAGCTTGATGTGCACCGACCTTGAAATTGGATCAGAATGTCTATTTACTGACGGTGTTGTAGCTAAATTCAACAATTGATTTTCACTAGTTAGACTGGAAATGCCAGTGAGCAACTCCATGTAATTTCAGTTGGTCACTGGAGATAGTGGGGCCCTTCTGGGAGCAATAAATGCGCTTATCTTAAGTGGGAGAAGATTTTTAAATAATTCTATTTAACTAGCACGGCGAGGGAAAACTTTGGTATCTTGACGTTGCATGCAGAGAACGTCAATAAAAAAAATCTATTTTTAGTGCCTATCATTTGGACATTCAAATCATTTCCCCAGTATTGAGTTTCTCAGTGGCACTGTGACACTCCAGTTTACTACTGGGAAAATTGAGGCACCAAGTAATTGAATAACTTGTCAAGATCAAATGGAAAGACTATCATGTTGCAGAATATTGAAGGACTTTTAGTTTTTCTCGTTAACACAATGTCAGACCTCAGATTTTATGACCGAATATTCCTCTCTGCCATTGTAAATGCAGGTTAAGGCCACTGATATCTGTGAGAGTCATCAATTTAAATCTTGGGCAAACGAGATCACAGTCGGCCTTTAATCTCTTGGTTCTTTTATATAATACAGGGTATATTTCTGCAGTCTGCTATCTTTTTCTTCGTCTTAGCTGGAGTGTTATAAAACACAGCAAATGCTATTCCCTTTTCAAATGGACATTAGTTGTTTTGACTGGGTGATTTTATCTTACTCCTGTTATATGTTGTGCTACACTGTTTTCAGGAAGAACAGAAGGTAGAAAGCAGTGATTCTTCCTTGTTTCAACCACATTTCACAGTAAAAACTACCAGGAATAGAAATTCATAAACACCTTATTTTTCTCCCAGTTAAGCTCTTCTTGCAGTAGCTGTTGCACTGCTGTCAGTGGAGCTGGTTTTGATACACAGCAGTCTGAGCAGCAAGGAGACCCAGTGTGCACATAAAAAGGCTATTTATTCAAAATTTGCTCATGGAGTCTTTCTCATATTCCTCTTCAGTTTTCATCTGGGTCTTCACCTTTGTTGTAAGTAGTAGCATTATAGCTTTATGGTATACATGTAAGTGCTTCAGTTCAGGAAATGGAGCAATCTGGGGTTGCTATAAATCAGATAGAAGACTCATGGGCAGATCTCTGTGGGACAAGATTATTATACAGAGTGCAACAAATAAGGAGAGAGCTGCCCTGCTATCACAAAACTATGTATGAAGGTTGAAATGTACTGTACAAAAAATTGTGTACACAAACAAAACTTGTTTTGGTATTTGCAACAAATTTCTCTTGTGTAGTCAGCTTTTTTAAGAAGAAAAATGTATTTTATTTCTTTGTCCTGATTGTTCTTCTTTGTTGGCAATGCTCGAAGCCAATCCACAAGCTGCTTAACTGGCTGTTCATCTCCCAAAATGTGGTTTTCCCATGTGGAGGACCTCATTTTTCAGTCGATCTGCATGATGAGTACTGCATCCACATATGAAGAAGACAGGGAGTCCAAGTGAATAAATGAGTCATCTCCCCTCATGATAAAACACACGGAGGAGAACGCACTCACGCTGGACTAAAGTGGGATCAATGTAGTCAACTCAGTAGGAAGTTATCTTGGCATGGGATATTTTAAGTCTCTGTCCTGAGCTGTTAGACTCAGGTATATGAAAAACAGGATGGTAAATCCAAGACCATAGAATGAAGGGGTGAAACTTTTCTTGAAATGTGGCTTTGTCCACTGAGTAAAAGATTGAACTCAGCTACCTTCTGGAGGACAATTTGGACCCAAAACAGCATGTACTGCAGACTCAGGCTTCCTGAGAAGATGAACACTGGAAGAAAGCTAATCAATCTTCATGTCCAAACCCAGTCCAAAGCAATTACCCAAAAAATCACTGAGAACATCAATACAGTATGAATTTAACTGTTGAAGTTCTCATAAGTAACATTGCCCTACAGTGGTGTAAGTTCAGGCTGAGGCCCGGTCTCCTTTGCTAGCATCAGGAGTCAGAGACTTTGATTTGACAGCGTGTTATTCTTTTGCTGTTTACTGATCTGCGATTTCTTTTATATTCACTATTTCTCACAATCTCTCTGGTATCTTCCAAGAGGTGAAGGCCTTAATGATTCATCATCACCTAGAGAGAGATGCTAGACAAAAACAACAAAATTGCCCTTATATCCCAATGGCTTGGTTCACTTTCTCCATAAATTTTCCATTCCAGTTCAAAGTTTAAATTGCCAAATCTCTATAGATTTTGAAATATATTGGTAAAAGAGTATGGCAATTTTTATGAATAATGGTCAAGGAGACAGCTAATTAGGTTCTAAGGGAAAGAAAAGTTTTCATGAATAAAGGTCAAGCTATGCAATTAGTTTTATATAAAATAAAACTTCCCCCAGGAGGTTTTCTAAGAAAAATTTTAAAATTTGTTTGAAAATGGCAATCTTTTCATTTAGAAAATTAGCTCCATTGTGGTCCTCTTCATGGGCTGCAGGGGAATATCTGCTCCAGCCTATGGAGCACCCCACCCCCCTCCTTGTCTGGCCTTGGTGTCTGCAGGGCTTTTTCTCACAGTTTCTTTGTCACTTCTCACTGCTGTGCAGCATTTTTCCTTTCTTAAATACATTTCCACAGAGGTGCCACCAGCTTGGCTGATGGGCTCAGCTGTGTCCTGCAGTGGGATTGTTGCAGGGATGTCTGGGACTGGCTGTGTCCATCACAGACCTGCCCCTGGTCTCCTCTCACAGAGGCCCCTCTGCAGCACCTCGCTGCCCACACCTTGCCACAGACACCCAATATAGTGGTTTAGCGTCCTGACTCTACTTTTTACCCGTTCTCTACCCCTCAAGATTGAGAATTCTACCAGGGCATGATTGCTGCAGCCCAAGCTACCTCCAGTCTTGACCTCTCCAATAAGTTCTTCCGCATTAGCAAGCAACAGGTCCAGCAGTGCCTCTCCTCTGGTTGGGCTCTCCATCACCTGTACTAGGAAGTTGTCCTTAACGCACTCCAGTAGTTTCCTGGACTGCTTGCAGTTCACTGTGCCACTTTTCCAGCAGATGTCTGGGTGGTTTAAATCCGCTATCAGGATCAGGGCTTGTGAGCATGATGCTTCTTGCAGTTGAAGAAAGAACTCTTCATTAACCTCCTCTCCTTGATCAGGTAGCCTTTAGTAGACACCAACTACAAAGTTTCCCTTGTTGGCTTGGTCTCTAATTTTCACCCATAAGCTCTTGACCTGCACATCACTGCTCTTCAAAGATAGCTCTGTGCAATCAATCCCGTTTTTGGCATAGAGGGCAACTCCCTCACCTCTCCTTCCTTGCCTGTCCCTTATGAATAGTTTATAGCCATTAATCACAGCACTCCAATCGTGCAATTCATGCCACCAAGTTTCTGTGATAGCGATCAGGTCATAGTTTTCCATCCAGGCAGCGGCTACCAGCTCCTCCAGTTTGTTTCCCATGTGCTGTGTGCATTGCTATAGAGGCACTTCAGCTGGCCTATCGGCCACATCAGCTTTTCAGAGGAGTTCGCCCTAATTCCCTTGAGACAATTCACAGGTGTTTCCCTGTTGCTTCCTAATGCCTCAGTAGCCCCTGGCTCTTCTTTAGTGCTTAGAACTCCATCCCCTTCCCCCACTAAATCTAGTTTAAAGCTCTGTTTATAAGTCCAGCCAGCTTGTTACCCAGGACACTCTTGCCCCACTTGGTCAGTGGAGACCTGTCAGTTGTCAACAGGTCCAGTTTCTCAAAGGTGATGCCCAAGATCATAGAAGCCCGAGACGTTGAGCATGGCATCAGCTACGCAGTCAGTCAGTCATGTGTTCAATTAATCTCCTTTTTCTCAAACTCCCTTCTCCAACTGGGAGGATAGAGGAGAATAACTGTGCTCCCGATCCCTTTAACATTCCGAGGGACGTAAGGTCTCTTCTGATATTTCTGAGTCACCTCGTTGCAGTGTCATTTGACCCTACTTGGAGCAGTAGGAACAGGCAATAGTCTGCAGGCTTTACCAGGCTCGGCAGCCTCTCGCTGACATCATGGATGCCAGTTCCCGTCAGGCAGCAAATTTCTCTAGAGACATTGTCTGGATGACAAATGGGCCTCTCGGCAAGGAGTCTCCAATTACTAACACAGGTTGTACCTGTTCTAATGCAGACAGGTGGTGGGACCAACTTTGCATTGTTGGCTTTTCCTGGGTCTTGCCCATTACTCATGCTCTCTTCATTCTCCAGCCCCAGGGTATCATATCTGTTACGTAGGGGCACTTCAGGGGGAAAGGGAAGATTCCTCCTCCTGCCCCAGGCAGAGACAAGAATCCAGCCTCCTTTGTCTTTTGAGTTAGTTGAGTCTGTCAGCTCAGAGTTGGAAGCAAGCTTGCCTTCCCTTTGCAAAGCCTGAAGGCAGGACTGTCGATCAGCTTGTGACAGTGCACAATACCAGGCATCGATCTCTCGCTCAGATTCCCAGATACTGCACTGCCTGTTAAGCTCCTCTTGTAACATGGCTGCTTGCTTGCAGAGTTCCTCCATCTGGACACAGTTACTCCCATGACATCCACCTCTGCCTTAGAAGCATAGAATAGAATCATAGAATCATAGAACACTTTGGGTTGGAAGGGACCTTTAGAGGTCATCTAGTCCAACCCCCCTGCAGTGAGCAGGGACATCATCAACTAGATCAGGTTGCTCAGAGCCCCGTCCGACCTGACCTTAAAGGTTTCTAGGGATGGGATGGGGCCACCACTACCTCTCCGGGCAACCTGTTCCAGTGCCTAACCACCCTCATTGTAAAAAATTTCTTCCTTATATCTAGCCTAAATCTCCCCTCCTTTAGTTTAAAAGCATTACCCCTT
>VYZW01017385.1:28111-86603 GCA_013401315.1 Balaeniceps rex
AAAAAACAGCTTTGAAACATATTTCAAACAGTTTTACATGGTGTGTTACCAGTTTCTCACACAATGGAGAAATCAGTATATTCCTCAGGAACTGCATTTCACAAGTGGGAGACATAGCTCTCCATATTTTAATCTTTTCATTTGAAACAGGAGATCTATTCAAACCAGGATGTCATTCTATGTCACATAAAAAAATCCCGATCTGTAAATGATAAGGTCCCTGGGAGCCAAAAAGGAATTTAGAACAAATATATCCACCAGTGGGAAAGTCAGAATTGCTAAAAGATAATCTTGTTTTCCCAAATAGGCATACATTAGACCACAAAAGGGAGAGTTCAAAGAAATTGCATTTCATTATGTCTTGCATTGAAATAATCCGCTTTATCTTGAAGAAGGTGACCTGTTTAGAGTTTGCACATCATCTTCAGTATTCCTCCCATGCTCAACTGAATCTAATGAATGTGTCATTAGTTTGAACAGCACAGCACAGATTTTGTTCATAGCTTCTCCACGTACTATCTGGGTAAAATGGGGCAAATCACCATCTGCATTTCATTCTAGCATACTGTTACTAAGAGAGAGGTAACATGGGGATGACGGGAAAAGGGGAAAGGAGAGAACATATGAAGATTAACACTGGGAACCAGTGATTTATTTTAAAGGAGGTAAGACTGTGAGTCCAAGTGAAAATTAAAGTATGGAGAATTTCCTAGGCAAAACAATTTTTTTTTAATATGTGCAAATGTAATCATCATTTATGAAAACTGCGCAATAGAACAGGACAGACAACTTGACACTTTCACAGTCCCTGTCCTACCAATTTACTGAATGTCTTTATTCTCAGCAGATTTCTAAGAAAATCACCCTCTCCGTGCCATGGCTATGCGCTAACTGTCCAAACATGAACAGCACCAAATGCCTAGCAACAATTGTTGTGGAGCCTTCAGATGTTTAAATCAAAGTCCGGTCAAACCTCATTAAGAAAAATATTATCCCAAAAGAGTGAATTGAAATGAGCCAAGCGGCAGTGAGAAAAGCAATTTTCCAGCACTTGGAACTGTCTGATATTGCTTTTCATAGTTGCATTTGAAAATGTTTTATTCTCAGTGATATCCCTCCTGCATAAATCATCCAGGCATTTCATTGTCTGTTTGGATGCATTTCTTCAGCAAGTTGTCAGACAAGTGTGGGTGCAAAATGATGGCCCAGGAGAGAGGCTATGCTTGGAAATGTCAAAGCCAGCCACACAAGGAGATGGTATTACTTGGCATTTCATTCATTAGAATTGCTATTCATGGAGATTTCCAAATCCCAAATGTTAAGCAAGCATCTATTTAAGGGGCACTGGTGGTCCATCTTAAACAGCTGATTTTTTTCCAAATGATGTATTTGTTATCACTATGTTGATTTCGATGATTCATGTGACTCAGATGTCCAATTAGCTCGAGAACATGTCATGTTATCTTTAAAGAAGGGTTCAACTGCAGAAAAAATACTGTACAAAGCTGCAGTCTGGGAAGGAGGTAGGCAGCTCCCTCTCTACCTCCTTCTCTTACTCTCCATTTGGGGAAACAACCTTCCACTGATTTCTTCGACTGCCAACTTCTTTGTTTTACAGACTCTGTAGTGCCTACAATGTGGCCAACGTGCTACCGTAGTCAGTGATGAAAACAACAGGGGAACTGGAGTAAAAATTTCACTCTCTTCTCATTCTCACTCTTTTTTATACACAGCCATATAATTTGAATTAGTTTCATCCAGTCTTCAGTCAGACTTTAGGACGTGAGTGAGCAAAAGTGAATTTAAGTCACATTTATTCCTCCTTGATCCCAGCCTGGCTTCAGGCCAGTCCAATCATCTTCAAGTAGCTATTTTTAGGCTCTGCACCAGCTCACATCTTGAAGAAGTTGACATGATATGACAAACATTTTTAAGATCTATAAATAGAAAGTTGTGCGTATTCTTTGCTAAGAAAGAGCATATGAACCCAATAACCCAATAAATGACTTTCAGAAAGCAATTTTCACAGTGTCACTAGAGGGATCTGTGAAGGGGAGTTGGTAAAATTATAAGGACTGTTAATGGAATATGGATTTTTCTATTCTGAACTGCTTGTTCTCCTGCGAACAAGCAAGCTGTGACAGAACTAACATGTGTGGTTAGACAGTAGACAATAAAAGATGATGTTAGTCTATTAATGAAAAATTAGACAAAAACACAGGGAAGAATTTTTTAACGAACCGTCAATAAGCTGTTGTTGATCACATGTTATTGATCACAAGGTGAGGGAACAACTACAGTTATTCAGCAGCCAGCAGGCATATTTGCAAGTAGTTTTATCTTTATGCTTTGTTTTGTATCTCGTCCCCACAGACAGTAATTAATTCAAGGCTGTTTTGGGAAAGCGGAGAAAATCAACATTCTGCTACTTTTTCTCTCTGTACTACAGAAAGGCATTATGAAGGAGCTGTGGAGGCACAGCTGGGGGTCTCAAAATGCTGGTTTAAGTAGAATTTCACAAACATGGAAGTTGAAGCTGTGTACAAACTCCCAGTCAGATCGTTTCTGATGCCTCTCAAAACACAGACTGGGCTAAACACCACCTGCTGCCTTATGAGCTAAATAAAGGAATCTATTTTTATCACTAAGAATCAGCTTCCCAGTGGCCAAGATTTAATTTCTATCACAGAAAAAAGCAAGGTGGAGATTTGATACAGATGTTTCATAGCACACATAGAGCTCACTGTACATTTCTAATCAGCATCCACTTTTCCCACTGAACTGAAAATCTTCATTGCCTGTTGTCAATGCCAGGTGCCTCCTTCCCAGCACATCACTATCTCACATTACGAAGACACACTGGTTTTAATTTGCAGCACTTGCAAAAGAGCTCTTCTGCCCGCCTTGGGGCAGCAGTGCTAACGTGTTAGGCTCTTATCAGGAAGCTGTCAGCTTGTCACCATCTTTGAAGATGACAGTTTATACAGCGCGTTGCTGAGATGAAGACCCCTTGCAGTTCTTGGAGAAATCTTCTTCCAACTCAGTAAAATCTGTGTGTGTGAGAGAGAATCAAGGACTTGAGTCACCTAAGCAGATTGTAGATAATGCTTTTGGTTTAGGAAGATGTTGCGATACTAACTTCAGGTGTATGCAACCTTTCCTTGGTATTTCTGATATGTGTAAAATTAGGCACAGTGCTACCTCCCTTTAGGCACTGCAGCTAGAACATGTCTGACTGCTTTTCCAGAAGGCAGAGAGAGTTAGGTGTTTCCAGTACAGAATTTTGCTACTGGCTCCCTGCTATGTTATGGCGAAGTTCATGGAAACCTGTGCATCAGAAGCCTCCTCCAACTGAGCCAGGCTTTCTGACAGCTAGCAAATGCACCAAAATTATGCAGATCCAGAGGACCTCACAAAACCAAGCGGTGGGGACAAAGCTGCAGACGAACTTCAAGATAGATAAATTTTAGGTGATACATCTAGGAGAAAAGAATATAAACCATGCCTACATGGGGCTGCACTCAGAACAGGCACTGGCATCTATGGAAAAAGGTCTTGGAGTCATCGGTGACAGTTCTCAGAAATCATCAGGACATTGTGCAGCAGGAGCCAAAACAGCATCATTTTGCAGCTGTATAAAAGTTGATCATGCTTGTGCCTTTGAGTACTGTGGGTGTCCCAGTCTCCACACCTCAAGAAAGAAGTAGTGGAGGCAGAGAAGAGAAAAAGGGCAGCTAAAATGATCAAGGGGAAGAAGTTGTTTTATAGGAGACAAAAAAAAATATCTTCAGTTTGGAGAAAAGGTGGCTGGGGCAGATAAAATTCATGAAGAGGGTGAATAAAGTGAATACAGACATGCAGTACTAAATCAAAGTAATTACACAACGAGGAACAACTGGAAGTGGCTGCCACAGGCACTCCTGGACGCTTACAGCATTAGCAGGGTGACAAAGGGATAGGACAAATTCCTGCACAGCAGGTGTCTGAATGGATACTTGGAGGACTAGGTAGGGACATGCCTCTGAAATGCTAAATACAGCAACTGGGAGTGCCAGGGATACAGGGGGAATGGGCTGGACTGGAGGATGTGACCATTTTTCTGTGTTCTTCCTAAATAGCAGCTCCTGCTGTCTCTGACAGATAGAGAGTACCGGGCGATTGGTCTCATCCAGTAGGACATTTCCTACACTTTCTTACATTATTGCTCATATTTGGAAATAGGACATTCAGAATGATATAGACACCAAAAATTTAAAATCATTAAATGACTGGCTGCACTTTTTCAATTCTTCAGATAAGTAATGGTACCAGAAGGAAACTGTTTCACTTAATGATTTGTTTATTCTTTGATCACTCATGTACATCTAGCCAGTATTGTGACAGCTTTCAGTTCTATATTGCAGTTTCCATCTTATTCCTGATTGATTTATTCATCTTTGCCAGTATATAAAGAATAGATTTGCAAAGCTGCTCATTTTTTCCAGTTTGTCAGGTGTCAGTCCAGCACTAACAGTCTGATTCAAAGCACAGTGCAGTCAATTTACATTAGACCCTAATTAATACTGCTTAGTAGAGAAGCTGAAAATTTGAATTGCTGCTCTCAGCTTTTCTGTTCCTGCCTAGAAACACCAATAAGAGCAACACTTTGAAAAAAGGCTTTGCTTCCAAACTTCTTGCTCTAATCTTTTCCAGTATGATTTTTTTTTTTGTTGGTTAATCCGAACAAAAGCTCACAGTCTTATCAGCAAAGTGGTGCCTCTGACTACACCTGGAGTCCAGTGCTCAGAGTGCAAAGTCAGGGACTATAAACAGTTTTTAGGTAAGCAGCTGCCTTCTCATCACCTGCAAAACCACATCAGGAGACAGTGCCTTCCATGGGGTAAAACACTGCTGATGAGCAGCTGCCAAGTCACTCTTCCCACTGCCTCTGAGCTGACATGGGCATTGGGACGCGGCTGGTTGGTGAACCAGAGCCCCACATGTATAGCCGGCCAGCTGATTGCCTGGCCGTGTGGCCAGCTGCTTTTAGCCCTCTGTGCAGTCCTTTCAGGAGCTCAGCAAGAGCCCTTTGGCACAATCTCACCCAAAAGAGAGAGTCCAGCTTTCCTGCAGAAAGACAGCAAGATGCAGGAATTGCTGCCTACCTGCAGCGCTGTGGAGCAGGAAACCATCACTCAGCTGGTCAGTGGGATCTCTAAGCTAACTCCCCCTGGGTTCAGAGCCCTACCACCAATCATCTGCCTGATTTAAATACTATCTGATCGTGATATTTCCTCAGTTCAAATTTTCTTTTTATTAGCATATGTATTGTCTGCAGTGGCTCACCTAGAAGGAGTGCAAATGCTCAGTGTCAAGCAACAGCAGGTTTCTAGGGCTATACATGAAAAACATGGGCAGCTATTTTGGTTGGCATGAATAAAAAACAGCTTTTTAAGATTGCATCTTCACGTTAAGATTCATCAAGACTTGAGTCAAAGATCTCTTCCCCCAGCACTCTTATTCTGATTTTTGATGCATCACAGTCCTTCTTCTCACAATTTCTTCAGAGCTGTTCTCAGTCCATTGACCCTTCAATGTGGCTTTCTCTAAGCGAGAAAAACCTGTGTATTTTTGCAGGGACTTTTGTAGATTTTAGTATATTTTCTAAATGGTCAAAGGTCATCCCTCCAGGATTGTGAATCTCAAGTAATTTCTGTTGAGATTCCTACAGCTGGATATTTCCTACTGGTTATGAGCTGTTATAATGGAGTTATATCTCTTAAGTCCAGCAAGCTCAGCTGCA
The DNA here is from genome assembly GCA_013401315.1 of Balaeniceps rex. Classification (NCBI taxonomy): domain Eukaryota; kingdom Metazoa; phylum Chordata; class Aves; order Pelecaniformes; family Balaenicipitidae; genus Balaeniceps; species Balaeniceps rex. The sequence continues at coordinate 33,894 of VYZW01017385.1, forward strand.
GCAAAATTGCCTGAAGCACAGTGTTTGCAGTCTAATTTTCTGGGTTAAGAATGGAGGAACCATTGGATTTTCTATCCCAGAGGAGATAAGAGCCTGAAGCTCCTGAGGCTTCATGCCTGAGAGCCCAGAGAGCGGATGAGAAGTGCTGTCAGCTCTGCATTGTCACAGTTCTCTTTAAAAAACAAAGGCAAGACCAAAGCCCCAGTACACCCATCAGAAATACATGTACTCATTACGGACCCAGAATGCCAGTTCTCCTGTAACACAAAATCCAATTTGAGAGCTTTCTCATAACCGCTCAAGCCATTATCCCAGCCTACCTTGTGCTGTCTGAGTGGCAGCAGAATGATATGGAAGAGCTTTGATTTTTCTTTGTGGACTGTTGGAGTTTGATAGTAAGTCACTGAATTGGTGTTACAAGACACTCAACGTTTGCCACACATTTGTTGCTGTACAGTCACAAGCACTGTTCAGCAACCCCTTTATACTTGTTGGCTTCCAGACAGCAGATGTCTACCAGCTGAAAGAAAAAAGGTCCTAAAAATAAGTCCTCATTAGAGGTGAGGACAGTATGGACTGAGACACACAACCAAGCAGTTCTGACTCCATCCATGCATGGTCTGAAATTTATTAGGGTATTTGAAGAGTAGCTGAAATGGATCATTGTTAATCCTGCTTCTCACAGACTTCTGTCATGTTTGTTCCCATGACAAAAAGCTTTTAAAAAATGATGTGGCAGATGTAGCCTGTCTGAGATTTGATGGCTGTTGAACATAAATGTATTCACGAATTTACAGACAGGATTGCACTGAAGAGCTGCCTCAGAAAACTGTCCTTCTCAGTCTATAATGAATTCACATCTAGTAATCCTCAGATTGGTATGAATTAATACTCTATAAATGATGCTGTTTCAAGATAAATCACAAGCCATCTGCCTGGCAAGGCAAACTAGAGGGCTATGATGTGCGGGTGAGTTCCCATCACACTCTGGAGAGGAATGGTCAGGCAACCAGTGGTAATTCAGCAGCCTCCAAGCTTGGGACAGATTACTGCCAGAGGCTGAGCTGACAGGTCTACTGCAAAGAGCCACCGGCATGAGCTTTGCCTGATCCTAAAATTAATTGTAAATAGCAGTATAGAAATAGCCTGGAAGATAACTGACACACAAGGAAAGAGATCTTTTGGGATTCTGGGGGGATTCCCATGTTCGCCAGCCAGACCATCCTTGCTTTCTCACTTTCTCCTCCTTGTCCATTCTTTGTTTCTGACTCCATAAGATTCTTGTGAAGGAACATGTCCAATATCAAACTGAAAAGTACTTTCTAAGAAACACATTCTTTAAGTCCATGGTGCAATTCCCCCTATCCTCTGCATGAAGCCTCCTGTCTGTCATTTCAGTTCCTGGGCAAAATACAGTGGAGTGCATGGAGCTGTATAATGCAAGAGCCCCAACCTCTCACCATTTGCAACAGCTCTTGGAAACAGGACAGTCAGAGGGGTGCAAAATCAGGCTAAACCCCAAGCTACAAAATAAACAGTGACTCAAAAAAAAACCAAACCCAGCTAAATCCAGAAAGATGGAAATAGATTCTTGCTCTGGGCTTTGTTATCAGGCTACATGCTGCTGTGCACAATGCACTCTTCGGAAACACAGGAGCCAGCAGCAAGATACTCAGTGAGCTATCCCATTCACCATATATGTTTTTTTCCAATTTTATATTTCTATCATTTTTGTAATGTGCATCTGCACAGCAAGTCCCCTCTCTTTCCAGATGGCATCTTGCCTGCTTCATTCTGGCTTCCATCTGGAAGAATTGCTTTGCATCTGCCTCCAAAACTACAGCCAGCTCTGCTTCAGTTATCAGTCAGTAACATGAAGCAGTGAGATAGTTCATGCGCTCTTAGATGAGGATCACTGCTATGATCCCCCAGCTTTCAAAAGGATTAGCCTTCAAGCTGAAAGCTCTGCTATCTCCTTTTCTCAACAGAGCTGCTTGGAGCAAACCGCTGGCCTATCTTTGCTGATATTCATGGACTGGAGCTAGATGGAACCAATGCAAGAAAAAGATATTAACTGGATCTGTGACATTAAGGATTGAACTACTGGTTTTTTAATTCCAGACACCTGAAGCTAAATCCTGACAGAGTTAGGGTGGAAGCAGTAGAGAATATTGCAAAATGCTTCTACACCAAAGGATTCCTCTCACCTAAGCTTGAAAGGAGAAGGTTTAATCAAAACTAGTCAGCTAGTCAAGAGGAGAGAGACAGGCAATTCATCTGGCTCATCTCATCTTAGGATGGGGCGAATCGCTGACAATCATGCTAAACTAGTTGTCAAGCCTGGCTAAAATCAGATTATATGAATCCCAACCCAAGATAGATCTTGATCACAATTCAATGTAGGCTGAAGAAGTTAAAAACTGATTTTCTAGACCTTAGAGTCCTTCTGTGACAGTGCTGGAGATGACAGATGTCATCAAGATGTGTTCACACCAACTATCCATTTTAGTCGAAGTATTACAACAGTTTCAAATGCAAGTGTTCAACTATCTGTTAGTAAGTTACAGAGAAGATATCTTCCATGGGGCATGGAAAATGATTGTGTTAACCTTGTCCTTGGAATACCACAGGGAAAAGTCTCTCTTTGCAGTCATTTGTAGCCATCTCCTTAAAGCTCCCCTCCCACTCTTCTGGCATGGATGATGGCATATCTAGAGGAAATCTTCTTGCTGACATGTGTGGGCCTACTGTCTGCTAAACACACTGGTTGTACTCAGTGTAAGGATAAACTTTGACTAATTAAGGCTTATAAACTATCAGCCACAGATGGTACCAGTTTTAATGTCTCCTTGCATGAGTCTGCATATGGCTGGGGGAACAGGAGCCAAACACCACCAGTAAACTTTCATTAACAATTATCCAGGACTTAAAGCAGGTCTTTTGAAAAGATTGGGTTTTATTCTGATCTGAAGTCCCCATGAATTTAAAAGTATGCATATCCTGTAGCTTTTGGGGTTTGGGCATTTCCTTTCCTATGTGTTTATCACTTCTGAATAATCCCACAGCAAAACTTCTAGATTAACACACAGGTTAGAAGTTAAATTTAGCCAGGCTATTCCACTTTGATTTTGACCTCTTGTGTGTGTACAGATAGCAGGTGACTACTGTTGACGTTCAGTGTGGGTAGGTGTTTATCATCTGCTTATACTTTGAAAAGTCTCTCTGTGATCTTTATTTTTGCTGTCACAAATGGAAAAATATTATTTAATGTAGTTCTTTTCTCAAGGCTTGTTTCAGTGGGAGTTTCTACTGTTCACCTCCATCCCAGCATCTCACCTTGCTAGTAGGTATAGTTTTGAGTTGACATACAGGCATCAAGTTAATAAGTGAAGGCAGTCTGGTTTGGAGTGTGACCATGGCACAAAAAGTAAATGGCACACTTCGCCCAGCAGAACCGCTTACTCTTTCTGCACAGCCTTTTCCCCAGGAGTAAAAAGGGAGGCTCATACCTTCCACAGGCAGGACAGAGAGGCTCAGTTCAAGCAGTCTCCAAAGTGCACTGTGATTTTTGAGTGAAATAAGCCATATTAGCACGAACATTGTATTCCTACTTCAGCATTTCTATTCCTGTCTGCGGCTCAAAAGAACCACAGTATATGAAACAGGACCAAAAAACGAGATCACAAGTAATAGTTTCAGCAAATGGAAACCTTCTGGGTCAGAAGTAACTCCTTTTTTTCCTCTGCAGTGGACTATTATCGCTGTCCTACAGTCTATGTCATTTGATAACATACTAAGTGTTCTACAATCAAAAGGCTGACAAACAAAATGGTGAAGTGGAAAAGAATGACAAAGTAAGGAATGTTCTTTGTCCTTTTCTCAAATTTTATCCTACTTAAATATGATGGGAGGCCTTTTTGCTTATGCATTCAATACAGTTGCAACTGCTAACATTCATATTACACTGGGATTTTTCTATGTGGATATTGATGTCACCAGCAGAACCTTTCCAACAGATTAACAGACATTATTTCTCAGCTCTCAATTTATTTGTGAAGCTATTTTTGGTGTCAGCATCTTACCTGGTGACGCACTTTATTCTTCCTGCAAGATACAAGTTGCCTTTAGCACTTAGGAAAAATATTTGTACTGGATTAACCCTCAGGAACCAATAAATGAGAAACTGGGCCAAATTCTACTAGGCTGTAAATGCAGATGCACAGCAAAAACACTGATTATTAAAAATATGACAGGGGAGGAATCCTGCAAACTCACCTTAACAAAATCTGTAAATGGGAATTACAAAATATGTGTCTGTCCACAGTCCCATACTTATATCCATCCACTCTCTAACACAGTGATGCCTCAGTCATATCTGTGTATTGGATTCCAGCCTCTGGTAGATATAGAGCATGGAACTGAGATATAGATAGGACTTATCTCCTCCAGGCAGCTGAGTGGAATAAAAAAGCTTTTTCAGTTCTGTGCATGTCTGTACAGAAAACAGCCACATTTGAAATGACAGGATGATTGTATTTTAATGGGAAAAATTCAGGATTAACCAGCACTGAACAGGTGTCAACCCCAAAGTGCACCACAGTTGTCACAGCCTCTGAGCATTAATATGAACCGAGCATTTGTTCTATTGCTGCAAGAATCTGGTCCATCAAAGCTGTCAGTCGTGAGCAAACTTTACCCAGTAGAACCAATGCTGTTACTCAGCAGCTGAGTTATTCACACAATTCACAAGGGTGAATTTATGAACACACAAAAAGGACTCTGTCCCCACGCTAGCACAACCCAAAGTATCCTGCGTACGTACAGCTCATACAAGAAGGAAATGTCTGGGCTACTCTGCAGGTGCTCTCTTCCACCACCCAACACCAGCAAGGTGTTCAGAGCCTTGCCCTAAACCAAAGGCAAAAGGCATGCCTGAAAACTCAGCCCTCTGTTTTTTAGACAGCCTCTGGTACAACTTGGCAGCACGCAGGAAAGTAAACACAGCCAAGTAGCACTGTTTCTGTAGTGCACAGCCGCCTGCTTTAGCTCGGTGTCACGGCAGAGGTGCAGGACCGTACTCAAGTCCTTTGCACAGTAAATTTGGTACAGGAACACTTGCAAGAGTCCCCCACAGAGAACAGAGGACCTAAAGGGTAGCTGTTGTGGTCAGCTGGGTGGTGTGAGGAGACCAGCTAAAGTGATGTGTAGAAAAAATATCTGTAAGATGCGACGTTCATAATGTCACTTCACTCGACTTCTTCTTTTCAATGATTCAATGCACTGAAAACCTGTCCCCCTTCAACTTCAGGGAATTTTATATCATACCCCATGTTTTTTTCATTTGAAATGAATAAAATATAACATCTCTATTAATAACTGAACAACTTCAGCTTGTCTTCTTCAAAAACTTTTAGAGCATCAGTAATAGAGTAATAGCAGTGGCTGGTAATAGGCCTGCTCCACCCACTCCTCCTAAATAATGGAGTAATGTTTTCAGTACAGCGTTTTAAAGCTGCATTTGCCAACAGAGATCGTTTCTCATCACGTGCTATGGCTAGGATAGTGCAGCTTTGCATTTTCCTCTGCAGTTCCAGCCCTGAAGCCCAGCGGCAGGGCAGCTGCTGCATTAGCTATTCCAACCGTGCCAGGGAAATGGCCGTGACAGTGGTCACTGCAAGTAGCACAGCAATCAGATGTAACCGGACATGAAGAAACGCTTGGAGCGCGTCACAGCTTATTTTTAACTCACTACCATGCCCTACTTATTCATTATTTTTGATGCAAAGTACTTTTAATTCCATGTGAATAAATGAACAAAACGAAGCATGAGGCACAGCGTGTCCCCAGCGCTGAGCGTGAGACCAACAGGCTCAGCCTCTGCAGAGGGGGATGCTCTAAGTGCATGGAGAAGGGTGCTTCCAGAGCCCCCAGAGAAAGGCTGCCTCAGTCAATGGAGCGTATTCACTGAAGGCAAAAAATGGGGCAGGACACACAGAACCTGCTTAGTATTTCTGAAGGGATATAAAGAAGCTGAAGAGTTTACTTGCAGTGAAAAATGATGGGTCAAACTTCTGCTGATCCAGAAATCAGTACGATGGTGATTGTATCGAACAACATAACCAACTCAAGAATAGATCTGGGCCCAAAACGGCAAGGAAATAAATGTGTGGGAATGAGAAGTGATAGAAACAGTGGAATAGCACCGTTTATCTGAATAACAGGGGGAATTCTGGAAGTGCTACCACCAAGCACAGCCTTCCTTAAGCAGACACGACCAAAAGAAGAACTGTTCAAAAGATGGAAATATCCAGATTACAATCCATAAAGGAGTCTTCCAGTCTCAGTACACTGCTCATCACGTTATTTGCTTAATGGGAGATTGGTGATTCCCTGCAGCCAGAATTTCCCATTGCTTTATCTCTGAGTGAAACACATGGATGTTTGGAAACAGATGCTCAGTTGTCCCTAGGCTCAAATCCTCACTGCAGGGAGGCTTCAGGGCAGCTCTGCTCCTCTACTCCTGGACAGGAGTTTCTCCATTCACATTACAGCTTTTCTATGAAGATCAGTTGTATATTACCTTGATGCACTGCATGGCATTTGATGTCTGTAACTGGTGAGCTGGAGGAACCTTATGTTTCCATTACAGAAACAAAATTTATTAAAAAAATTAAAATTTATTGAATTATAAATTAGACACTAACTTTACTAAAATTGCCTATTCTTTCTTATATTGAATTGCTTTTTTCAACTGTAAATGATTCACTTCATAGTGTCATTCCATCACAGAGACCACCAGACCTTGTGACGTGCTGAATTCCTCACTACTGAAATCCTGTACAGGTTTAGTGGTTCCAAAATCACCAATTAGTTTATAAATACAACCTTGCATTATCAGAGGGCAGAACTAGCATATATTTCTGTAACAATATGTCTTCCTCTTCTTCCTTTTATTTATTGTATTTAATATAGATATTAAAAATATTCTAAAAATATTTAAACACTTATTCAAAGAGAAACAAAGAGCACAATTCTATTTAAGTAAACCGTGATTCTGGAATTGTTTCTAACACAAAGAAGTCTGGTCATATGTGTGCTTTTTCAGTTGATCTCTGCTCTGTTCCCACTTTGATTATTTAGGCAGAGAAGCCTTCCTGGATTTTCCTTTCCATGTTTTAAATTTTCACTGCATGAATTAAACTTACTGTGCTTTCACCAGTTCATTGAATCTGTGCATATTCATACAGATACCGATAAATGAATTGATTTCATTCATCTCATGTATCTTCTCTGAACTCTCAGGTCTTTAATTAAAGGATTTCCTTCCAGCCTGCATGTACAATGCAAATAAATATTTTTATGCTCGAGCCTAGCGAGCCATTCCTTTCTCATTAAAATGGCAAAGCTATTGGCTCAACCAGGCAGTGAACAAGCTTAGGGAACTGGAAAAGACTTACTACAAGGGAGCAAAGGAAGGCACGTTAGCAGAACATCAAAGTTACTCAGTCATTAAATAGTTGTTAGCAGCTCGGAAGTGAAAGGTCCACTGAGGTTAGGAACGGTGCTACATATCCCACAGTTTGGCTCACCAACCTCTGAAATGCAAACTGTCGTTGGAAAAATATCAACTAAACCTTTCCAATATTAGCTGAGCACAGAGAGGGTTCACGCACATCCAGTGTGGGACTGTTCGACACCAGCCAGTGCTCAAGCTCCCTGGACCAACCGGCGTGAACATGAGCACCGCTTCTCCGTGCCAGGTCCCACCTGGTGAACCAGCCCCTCCAGGGTCAGGGCACTGGGTGCTCCCTCGGAGCCACGTTGAGCCTTCAGTCCAGTTTCAGGGTCAGTTGGCAGCAAGGCAGCGACATTTTCACCCCTGATATGGCTATGACCATGTCCTCAGTCTCAGCTGCTTGAGACCTGACTTTGTAGTGATGCACGTTCTCTGTCACAACAACATGAAGAAGAACAGAAATATACAGGAAGATGACTAATACCCTGAAATCCAGCACTGCTTCAGTGACAGCCCTGGTCAGGGATGTATCAATCACAGGAATTAACTGCTACTCATCAGGCTGAGGGGACTGATTTACTTCATGTCACTACAAGCACAAAAGGCCACCAAGGCTGCGAAGAAAGAGAAGAAAAGGGAAAGAAAACTATGAGTGGCATGTTTTCAGCTTGAATAAAATTGCTTTAGCAGAATACTTTAGTGCCCTCACATCTCCACACAATCAAAGCACAGAGCAATTCAAGGGCACGGTGTTATCACCTTTGGAAAGCGTTGTGCTCTCCAATATAAGCTCAATATAAACGTCAGTATTTCTAGAAAGAGAATGGCCCCTAAGGCAGGTTACTGGCATATGAAAATTTGCTACCTAATGCAAGTCTACTTTAAATTTAATATGGATGGAAATTGAGGGAGGGATTGACTTTAAAAAAAAAATCCTGCTAGCTTCCTTAAATTCAAGATCTTTAATCCGTTCTACCCAAATTGAAAAGTTTGAAACTGAGCTGACTTTACAGAAGGTTTAGAAAAAAAGATCTAATATGACAGTTTTCAAATGAAACATAATATTTGAGCTAATTACCCTTTTTTAGAAAATATATCTTTTATATTGAAAATACAGCCACCTTTGTAAGTGAAAAATACATACTAAACCTAGAAAAGAGTTTTCATAAAATGAAAGGTAAAAATAATGCCAAACCGAAAAAGTCAGTTTGTCAGCTCCTAGTATGGTTATTCAGATTATCCACATGGAGAGTCTGAAATGTCTCGTTTGATTCTCCCACTAATCATCCACAAAAGAGAGATTTACTGATGACAACCCCTGAGTTTAATCCAGTGCACTGTAATCCACTCCTTCCTAGATGACTTCCTGCAGTGTCTTTGCCTCTTAACTTCAAGGTTAATTCAAAATATCAGTGTTTTGGACCATTCTTTCTCCAGATGAGCCCCAGCTCAACCTTAGTTGGTCTAAAACGGAAGAGGTGTCAGGATCTGAACACGTTGTACTGTGACATTCTTTCTCTTCTTCATCCAGCAAATCAGCTGAAGTTTGTTCAGCCCTTACGGTTGTTACCTTCAAATCACAAAACAAATAATTTCTTTGTAGTGAATCTATCACTAATTTTGAAATCTTCCAGTAAAGCTATATCTGTCTGATGAAATACCGGTATAAAAGTCAGTCCTAAATATCATAAATTAATACAATCTCAAACCATCTGGGCACAAACACCTCTTCTAGCGCTTCTCTAAGAAACAATAAAAACATGTACACTACATAAAAATGGTTCTACCTGTTCTGTTAAAACAACACAGGTTTCTGGCGACACTCAGCATGTGCAAACTCTGCAACTGGTTGGAGAATGTTTAAAACAGTTCTGATAAAAGGTGATTAAAAGGCTGCTTTCACATAAATTCTCCAGTGGGAACATGTGCTTTCCATGAAAATGCCCGTATAATAAAAAAAAGAAAAAAGCAAGAAACTTTTCAATTGGAAAAAAAAAAGCATTGTAGTGAGCAACTCATAAATGTACACTTCTCGGTCATGAAAATCAGATATGTGCATGGTTTCTAGGAGGGGGATGAGCTTTTCTTGAAGATCAGAAGTGCTGTATTCATAATTACTGATAAACTGACTGATTAATTAAGTACTAGAGAGACATATTAATTCATCTAGTGCCTGATCCAATTCTCATTTAGAACTCCCATTAGTAACATTAATGTGAATTGCAATAGGTATCTCATCCATTTCAGTCTCTCCACCCATTATGCTTTAGGGAGAGCTGATTGAATGCTGCAAAGAGAGTGAGTGCATCTTGGCAAATACTAATTTGCACTTTGAAATGAATTTACTGTGACTGTTCTAGTTTGCCAGCTGGAATACCCATCAGAACAGGGAATTTTAAGCAGAGATTGGACATCATTCAACAAAAGGAAAATTAAGATGGTATGATATCCCCCAGGAAAGTTTTTCTGCATATTTATAAATCCATTCAAATAAGAAAAATATACTATATGACTATAATGTGCAATAAAAAGGTTAATGTTTTGCCACCTGATATCATACATCAGTTAAGGATTATGAACTACTTATAGTGTGTCACAAACCAAGTGCTATTCACAGAAATCTTTTGATTAATGTTGGCAAAGAGCAAAACCCCCCAGATCTGAGGTGATCTTCAGGCTGGCAGTTTGCAGCCAGAAAAAGACTTAATTCACTGAATCACCTTTTCATTTCAAAGCCTCCTTAGATAACTTGAAAACCCCAGTAGAGGAGCCTCCCCGATATTCAATGGTTGGAGAACAGAAGGAAAAATTCCAAAACACCACAACATGTCAGTTGCCACCTGTCAACCGAAATATCCATGGGACTTTCCCCATGACAAAGCAGTTCACATCTCAGCCTGCACACTCTTCTTGCTTAGCTCACTGTTCCCTAGTTTATCCCACAATAAAATGCAAGGGCCAGTCCACTTCACCTCTGTGTTTCAGTCTCCTGAGCACATGTAAATAGTTTCACCTCCTCAGAATTATTCAACAATTGCATTGTATGAACCAGATCCTCAGTTGACTGGAAGCAACGCTAAGCCTGTTTCAATATTTCTCTAAGCCAGGACCAAAAATTAAGTATGGTTTAGGGGCACAGTATTTGTAACCCAGTTTCCCAGTGGACCTAGGCAAAGCGTGTGTGTGCACAGCAGGGTATCCTTAAGAAAATCTTCCAGAGATGATAAAAGGATGAGTTTTCATCTCCATTTTTGGAAACCTGGAAAATAAGCTTCTGAGAGGGACCTCTAATAAGTCTGGCAAGTCTTTGCTGCTCTGCCTGCAGGCACACACAGTACTGCCTGGCTCTGCCTTGCTCTACAGAGGCTTTTAGCTCTCCAATGCAATTAATTGTTTCTAACCAGAAATATGTGAACCAAGTGCTAAGCATTCCTGAGGTCTCTTGCACCTCCTCCAAGGCATCCCTGCGGAACAGCACAGTTTTGCTGCAGCAATGCACAGCTGGCCGCCGCGGGGGGCAGAGAGGGAGAGGACTTCACAGGATCTGAACGGCTGTGTGAATGGAGGAAAAAGGGACATCGATTAATTCTCATCTTCATGTCCTACAGTGCCCAGTTCCTGTTCTCTTAAAACACTGTGAAATAAAAACTTTAAAACAATATTTCAGCAAATCTTCCAGCTCAAATCTGGGTGGCATAACCCAGTGTGCTGAGGACTAGGACCAGTAATTCACTGATCAGTTGGCAAACACAGGGACACGGCAGAGCTGCCTGTTACAACGATGACTCTCACTCTGGGGAACAGAAGGTAAAAGTGCTCAGATAACAAACACAGCTCAACTTATTGACATACGAATCATGGGCAAAGCTTAAAAAAAAAGAATATAAAGCCCAATTCATGATATGTAAAGACTCAGAACACTGCACATTTAAATGCTTTTTACACAGAGAAGCTAGCAAATAGCTTCATGTTTCTTTTAAGATCTTCTATTTTCTGCTTCTCAAATTTTGGACACCTCCAGACTCAGGAGAGCAAAGATGGAATTTACATGAAAATTAAAAAGCATTTTACATGTTCGATCTGTGTCACTTTTTAGAAGTTACTTTCATGAGGGTGGAGGATGATAGATTGACAGCTCTGGAGACTGGCATCTCTATTTATAGCCAAGGAGCAGGGAAAACAAGGGCAGGAGCAGGGCAGGCACTTGCCCGGATGCCCTCTTGTTTCCTCCCTTCGCTGCCTCCTCTCTGTCTTGCCCGGAGTTCCTCAGGGAGCAGCAGACGTTGGCTCTCCTGCTTTCCCTGCAGAGATTCCCATGGAAGAGTTGATGACCACTGCCAGCCACCAGCCAAGCTGGCGCAGATGCCATCACCCTGTGTGTTTGGGTGCTCACAGCCCAAGGGTGATCAACCAACATGCAGTCAACGATATAAGGAGACTGAAAAATGCAGTAGAGAAGCTCGGAACTATTTTTCCAAGATAATACCCATCAAAACAGTCTGGGGTGGGCTATCTCCAGGCTGGAGACAGAAAGGTGTAGAAATTAGGTTACTGGAATTTAATGCACAGGACTGAAGAGTGAGGATGAAACAGCGGGACAATTACTGATAAAGCAATTAGCATGGAGCAGGAATGGTATTTAGCACAGAGCAACAAGTTTATCATAAATTCATCTGAAGCCAGGGATCAAGGGGAAATGTTCAGGTAAGACTAAAAAAATTTCTCAAGCCTGAACCAGCAGAGCCTACACAGACCAGTGATTTCGTTTCTACAGCCACATTTTTGGGAGGAAAATTTTGCGTGCTTGCAAGACTGTGAACACTTGATTCAATTGTCAGCTCTGTTTGAATATCTTAACATCTCATTTTGGAGAGGCTCTTGCTTTATTTTTAAATTATTGTTACATTTCAAGAGCAGACAATGACATCTCAAATTAAGACAAGGCTGTCCTTTCTTTTTATTTACAAATTGAAACAAGGTAATAAACTGAAAAGGCCTGGGGCAGTGACTGACATAAATTGATTAAAGACCAGACAGTGGTCATTAGATCAGAGATTATTCACGGAAGAGATCTGAAGGATCTTGAAAAGGAGTTAATGACAATGTCAATAAAAATACTGAAACTGGAAACTGGAGATACCCAAGATCTGGAGCCTTCTTTTGAAGGGCAGGACCTTGATTACAGGAATTTTTAAATACTGAGTTTCACTTATTTTACAAGGAAATTGATTGAAAATATAAAAAGAGATAAAATAATAAAACTAGTGCAGGATCACAATGATTTACAAACAAAACAGAATAGCTATTTACAGGAGAACGCTGATTGTCCAATCCAGTAATGTTACCTGGTTAATGAATAAAGGAAAAAAATAGGCAATACAGTCCGTCTGGGGTTTCCCTGAAGAAGGTCCATCAAAAAACACTAGGAATAAAACAAAGTACTTATAGATGCAAGGTGATAGTATTGTCATGGTTGAAAACTGTTGAAGACCCCAGTTCAAAACCCACTGAAGTGAAAAGAAGTTGCCTTAGAAAACCTGGATTCAGACTTGAAGGAAGGTGAAAAAGTAGTTCATATCTCCTGCATAACCATGATTTTAGCTGAAGCACCTTGAAAACCTGCAGGCTTAAATTTAAAGTTGGAAAAGAGAAGTAAATGGGCGTTGGTTTTACAAACCTCCAAATGTAGCTAGAGATCAGCCATGAAATTCTGTGAAATCCATGCATCCTTTTACCCAAAGAGTTGGTCATACTTTTTCATGCTTTGCATGCTTCAACTGGCTCATCCTCTGGTCACAAGCAGGGTTGCTGTACCCTCCTTTAAAAAAGTGTCTTTCACAGTGCTTTACCATGATCCAACACTGGTGGGGAAGCTCTCGTGGCTTCTTTAGGATTTGCTTTTGGCTCTTTTTAGAGCAACCTGTTTAAGAGAGAAAAAAAAGGCAAACAGTGCCACGCAGAAACCTTCCCATTCGGCCATTCCAGCAGCACTTGCACAAGGCAGTGAAGGGACAGGAGCAGCAGAGGAAAGGGGAACACTTTCAACAAGCCCAGTGGCAACCAGACCCACGTTACGATGGGGGGAGCTCCTCCCCAGGCATGCGGCACAGGAGCTGCCTCAATACAAGCCTTGTTGCCTAGGCAGATGGCTTCCTAGCAGACAGGATAAATAAAAGGTGATCTGTCAGACGGTGCTTTCTCTCCAAAGATTTGAGAGGAAGGCTTTTAAAGTTGTGCTGAAGGCAGCAGTGACTGTACCACTGGTGAGTAAGAAGCGTAACGTTAGCGTGAAACTGAAGCCAAAGAGGGGAACAGGAAAGAGAAAGAAAATGAGTCAGAATAGCGATTGCGGGGGCGTATCAATATTTATAGCAAAAATCCCCAGGCTTCAACTGACTCTATCTAGTGGCACAAAATAGATTTTTTTTATTTTTTTTTTAACACTAATCAGGAAATCTGTTTGACAACAATGAGGACCTGTTGATTCAAACCTTGTGCTCTGCAGAGCTACACCAAGCTCTGAAGATTGTTTCTTGATAACTCTGTGCTATTGCCTGTATATTCCAAAATATAAACGTTTGCTAACAGCTTCCTTAAAGGACAAATCTCTTTGCTTTTTCAGCCTGCAATGACTGCTTATACTGGATTTTACTTAATCTGCTATCCTGCAACTAAGGTAAAAGAAATGAAGAATGAAATTATCTAGATTAACCTATCATTTTTTTCCCAGATCCCAACAGTTCTTTCAATTTCATAGTTGAAACAATCTGAGTTTGCTGAATCTGTTGCTAAGCAATTGAAGCCATCGAAGTTTAAATCTTGAATTATTATCCTTTATTGTCTGAAAATATGATGCAAGTGAATGGCTCAAAATGTGAGCTGATATGTTCTAGTTTAACTCCCAAGGGCCTCTCCCAGTCAAATTTCACCGTGATCCATGTGACACAGGAGTAAGCTGATTTTTAAAGAGCCAAATTCTCTTCTTGTTAAGTTATCCCTTTCAAAATAGCATTTGCCAAAGAGACTCTTGAGGGCATGGAAGCAGCTTTGAATTATGAAATCTATAAATGTATCAGCGAGCATGTTAAATGCTTATAACACAGCACTTAGCTTACGGGGAGGCATTTTAAAGGAGAAAACAGCACTTAATGGAACAGACAGTTTTTCACGTCCAACCATTATCTTGTCCCACAAATGACTGTCTTTTGCTTACAACAGCTAATGATACACTATGCTCTGGTTGTGTGCGGAGTTATGCTTTGTTTCCTAAATACTTATAATTCTGTTTATTACCCACAGACATTTAATCACCCCTGGCTTAACTTTCAAAGCGCATTATCATCACTCGTTCACTTAATCGCTTGTTTCAGACTGGGTTTTCAGAGGGAAATTGTCCTCGGGCAGTATAAGTTTGGATAGCCGCTGATGGAAGCCAGTCTGGGAATTATTGATTGCTGATATTTTCATACTGTGTATATATTTATTTCAGGTTGGTAGGGATGTGGGATTCTGTGCTCTCTCATGTGGTCTGAAAAGATTTATACCAATAAGAATGAATATGATTGGAAAAAGCAAAGTAACATTAACAGCACTCCATATCATGTTTCTGCTTTGTTCTAGCTACTTAGTGGCTTTTAAAATGTAGCTCTTGATTGTAGAAATACTTCTGGAAAATAAAATCAGAGTGGATTTTGGTTTTCTTTTAATTTTTCTATGATTTCAGATGTAAGAATAACATCACATATAAAAAATACACAGCATGAGATACACAGTTCTTTATTCTTGCACAATCTTGTAATGTTATAGAATAATTGTTCAGTGGAAGGTACAGGTATAGTATAAGGTATAGAACATATCCTGGAAAAGATTCGTGGCAACCTTTGGGCTTTTAAAAGGGGATAATCCTACATGTGCGGAAATCCTGGGACAGCTGCAGGAAGCTGATGTTCCTACTTTTCAGGTGAAACCATCCTGGAAAAGGCTGAGAATATGGCCTTGCGTGAATTCATTTGTAGGTTTTTGTAGGTACATCAGAGCAAAAGAACATTAAAAACTGTCCCATTAATCAATTATTAATGTGTGCACAGTAATGGTAGTTCCTAAGGGCTTTCAAGGAAATAATCTGATGCAAATGAAACTTCTCTACTAGCTACATTTTCCATCTGTTCATCAACAAGCAAGGGACACAGAACTCCTTTTCCTATAGAAATTTTCTCTTTTAGAGTCAGAACAAATACTCAAGCAATGTGACAGCCTGTTCTTCCTCCTTTCTGTCCATTCACTGGCAATGCATGAGGGCCCCAAACCCTTTGGAACGGCAAAAGATGAGATTAAACACAGGTTCAGAAGTTAGTCTCTTCTCGCCCATAGATCACACAATGATGTGCAAAACATGGGGAATTGAGCAACTCTCAAAATACTCTATAAATAAGAGCTGTAGGTCATGGACTGTTAAATCAATTGACATTTGAATATTGAACTATGAGAAGCTCTGGAGGCAAAACAAACAGACAAAAAAATACACCAAAGATTGCATCTTTTCAACGGAGATTTTTCTCCCCTACCCAGCACTTCTTAAAACACGCCCACATGGCTGGGAGAGCGGTGTTCCCTTCCAGCACAGTGCTGGGCACGTCAACGTATGAAGGCCAAGATAAGCCTCTTTAGGAGGACATTTCAGGAAGCTGTTGTTTCTCCTCCCCTTCTGACAAGGCTGTCTCTGGCTCCCTGCCAGGCTTTAGCCCTTCCCTTCCACCTTCCGACCCACATCCCGCACAGCGGTACCTGCGTGGGACTACGCGTGCTGCTGGTGGTCCCTCCCGTTGTTCACAACCACCCCTGGGAAGAGGGAAACACACTCAGATGTGGCTTGCTGGTGTTAGAACTGGCTCTGGTCCTTGTTGAAGTGACCAAAAATATGGTGAGAGTCACCCAAACGCAGATACATATTTTTTAAGAAATTGACTGTTCAATGTGGAAGTATTGCTGGGCTGAATCCAGCTGATCAGATCGATCGATCGATAGCAATGCTGCCTGTCAGAACGACGAGGCACCGCTCTAATTACCATCACTGTGTAAGTACAGGCTGCCTACCTACTCAATGCAACAACATTTCTCAACAGGACCCTTATTTAAAAAAAAATATGTAAAAACTGAGGCTTTTCTGTGGAGGCTTTCTCGTACATTCCTATAATAATAGTATACATAATACATGTGTTCTGTTGCTTCATTTTCTTTCGTTTTACTTTTGATAAGGTAGGTTTACTAAAAGCTGAAATTCAAATATTTATACTGCAGGCTTTTTGATTAGCATATTTTGAAGCTAATCATAATAGGGCTTAGCTCACTTAGTAGATGTGTCAGTAAAATGAATAATGAATTCAGTGACAGGGATGAAGAGGAAAGGAGGAAAAAGAAAAAAAAGGATAATGCCTGTTACATGGGGACAGACCTACAGAAGGGCAAAGAGGAGACTGCTTCTGCTCCCTTTCTAATTCAAGGAACAATTTTTTAGAGAATGCACTTTTTGAATATTAAATATCTTAATCTAAAGTTAAAAACTTCCACTGAATTAATTTTGAAAGCTTCCCTTAACTTTAATGGAAAATAATTCAGACCCTTTGAATATATGGTACAAAGCTGATCACCAAAAACATTTAAATCCTGGTTTGAAAGTTTACAAATGGACACAGTTGTTAGGATTTCAATACCAGCCTTCTGCAAGTCCAAACCAGAAGATTAATAGAACTGTTCCATTATCATCTATACATAATATATATTTTTTTTATATATATATATATATATATGATCCTGATCTTTTGGAGATCTTGTTTGTTTATTCTTTGCAGACACAAAGGTCAGAGGATTATTAGGAAGCCAAAACTATATTCGCATGACTGAAAGTGATGAGCTTTGAGAGAAATGCCTGGCATCATGTAATTTGTCACAAAATTATGACAACAAGCAAAACAGAAGTCAACTAAACAGCAGAGCAGGATTTATTTTGTCTCATCGTAGACAACTATGAAACGTACCACTTTGTCCCAGCTAGTCAGCGCAGACAAAGAGCATCTCCAGAGCACCATCCACCCAGTCTCTTGGAGAGGTCAACTTTCGATGAGGGCGTTGGTGCTCGCTATTGCCTCTTGTTTGCCATCAACCATTGCCTTGATTATTTTTCCTAGCCCTGCCACCCAGAGACAGTTCAAATGTTCAAATAATTGTGTTACGCAGCAGCTGTGACCTAGGACTGTATGATGATGAATCAGTTCTGCTCTTTCTCCCCTGCAGTGCTGTGTGCCAGAAGAAGTCTGGAGCACGCCTGTCCTCAGAGGAGACCGTCCTTTCAAAGCACAGGGGGCCGGGTGTTGCACCTCTCGGTGCTATGAACCCCTGCAAGCAGCATTGCCTCAACCGTAAATCCAGAGCAGCCATGGATTCATAAGAATGTCTTCATTTGGATATTCTTCGAAGCAACAAATTGTACATTTGTGTCTTGGAAAAAAATTGAAAACCAAAATCTAAAATCATGCAGAGATTTTGCTACTCTGTTTTAGAAAAAGATAATAATAATCAGGGAAGTGCTGTAGGTGTTGTGGACCTCAGTTTTGTTTTGGAGCTGCTGTGATGATGTTGGACCTTGAGCATTTTACAGCACAGAGTAATAAGTTTCTGGCATGTTCTATGGCTTGACTGGCATTCACAACAGTCTGATTAGACTTAAGCCCGTTGCGGATACCAAGAAAAGCCAAGGCTATGAGGAATGCAGTTCATACATCAACAGTTAATAGGAAATGGTCAAGCTCTGGGACACTGTAAATGTTTCACTGCCGTACAAGATCCTTGGCTTTCCACTTTGGCAGCTTTTAGTACAAGGCTTCTGTCAAGTAATTCTGGCACATCAAATAAACTTTTAGAGTTTGGTTTCTTAATGAAGTATCTTTTTCATTAAAAATATTGAAGTAGTTTTTGATTTTCCTCTCATTTTTTATTCAGTTTTTCCTTTATTTATTTGCTCTCCAAGCAGGAAGTTTGAAATTCTGCTAGTACAAATCCAAAGCTCTTTATGCTTCTTTGGTGGGGTTACAACTGAACTTGACTTGCAAAGACTTTTCAAATTACCGCAAAACTTACTAAAGTTCTTTAGAGGAAACGACATGTGGGAGCTTGGAAGGTGAAACTAATGAACTAATGATTAATTGCCTAATCCATCAGATGAAGACTACATTGTGCAAGTTTTGCCACTTGACATTATAGCAAGTCAAAGAAAAAAAAACGCCATTTACCTCAACTGAAACCTTTCACAAGTAGGTGAGTCAAATTCATTGACTTGGTTTGGCTATGAAAGCCAGAGACAGAAATTTCAAACCTGGGAAAAAAAAAATGTTTCTGACATTTTTCTAATGAAAAGCCCAAGGGTTTTTTTCTGTGAAAAACATTGCATTTAGATATTAAATATATTTTTAAGGGAAGGAAGCATCCCTAAATGAAATAAATTCTTGAATGCATTGTTAAAGGGACAAATGGAATGCAATTTTTCAATCCAAACCTATTTTTTCTGTGTTTTTTCTTCCATCCAAATCATATTTGTAATGTAATTAATGAATTAATTTAGCCAGGCTGATGAGCTGGCACAGTGACAAGCTCCATTCAGAAAGCCAGTTCATTTCTTTTGGCGAGTTCAGGATGAGGAGCAAACTGTAGGCCTAATCCTGCCAATTTTATGCCTATACAAGAACAGATTTTTGTATTCATGTGATGGCTTGGTCTTTTCAGGCTGTGATTTATCCCAAAATGATTATAGCAGTGAGACCCATGGTTGGCTTTCACCAGATCCATTGCTTGTTATCACCCTTCTTGCAGAACTTGCTTTTTTGCCAGCTGGTCGCCCACACATCATTCCCTCACCTATTTCACAAGCCAAGAAGCTTAGATCTATGCTGGACCCTGGACACACTGCAGGCCCTCTGCACTCCTTCTCAGCATTTCATCTGGGCTTCAGGTCCATTGAGAAATCCTGGACGACTATCAAAATCCTTAAATTCTTCCCAAACAGAATTTGCAGGCAGGAACGGAGGCAGTGTTGCCCTGCTGTGTTTCATGAAGCTCTTCATTGCAAACCAAAACTAAAATTGATCTTCCCAAAGAGGAGAAAATCAAATGATCCTGTGTTTTTAAAAGAGACACAAATCATTCATTTCTAAACACTTCTTTCTGTAACAATATTCAGAACATAGCTTGGATCTACTTACGAGACCAAGGTGATGAGATGATTACGTTCTTATGAAGTTTAATGGAATTTGAGCACCTAATTCCCCGAGGCTTCTTTGACAACTTTGCATTCAAAGTCATTTCCCAAAGAGATGAAGATCTTTTTAAAGCAGTTTCTCTAGTCTATACTTGATATCTTTCTTCTTTCCTTTTGTTGTGGTGGTTGTTATAAATATTCAGTGATTTTTATGAGCCTCAGCAGACCAAAAACGATCTTCAAAGAACTTGCTTATATGTATTCACGTATTTTAAAAACCCTAAGTGTTTCTTTAAAAGAAATATTATCTGAATTTCTGCAGGTCTGTAGCTAGTGAAAAGAAATGTTTTACAGCAATAAGAACTTTCACTGAGGAACAAAGAGGCAGGAGGAAGAATGAGGAGATTGGAGAAGTGATATATGTTCAAAGAAATCCTGTTATGGAGCTCTTGAGAAATACTTGTCTATTCCAACACAAAATGTCATTAAACTAAGTTTGTGCAAGATAATGAGAGAACTAAGACTCCACTGAGATAAACCAGAGGTTGGTTGTAATCTATCCTATCTATTATATGTTGTCAATGAAGGGAAAGGGCAAGCACAACTGTTAAAATAACCCTGAAATGTTGTGGTTTGTACTCACACCTCCAAAAGTGGATTATCTGATGGGCATTTCAGTTCATGCGTTTCCAGCCTGCTGGAGGCAGTAGAAACAAAAGCTCTTCCCAAAATGGCAGGTGTCAAAAGGAACAATTCCAGGACAAAGTCAGAAGAGTAGAAGATGAAATCAAAATATGGGTCTAGCTATAACGAAAAAAAAAAAGCTTATAAGATCATCCTCTCTCTGTATCTTCGTGCATGCTTATCAGAACTGTCACTAAACAAAACCCGGGTTAGCCGGATGCACACTCTGCCCATCACCAGCAAAAGCCAACGTGAAGGGCCAAACACAAAGACGCTCCCCATTACAGGGTTACCAGCAGAAACAGCCTTTAGAGACCCCTAGAGCACCAGCACAAATATATTCTGGTGTCTCTTTTACTTCCTTCTTTATCTTGCAGGCTGGTTTGTGCAAAGAAAACATTTCTCTCCTGAAGCATGGGAATCCTAGCATATATTTCAAGCTAAAAGGTATAATTTCACTCTAGGTTTTCAACACAACTGTTGTGAAATACGTGCAAGAAGTAATTTCAACAGTATAAGGTATGTACGTTTCAAATTTGAAACACAAGAGTTAATAGCTCTACTGCAAAGCTGCCAGCAGTCCTCAAACTCTTCAGACTGAAAAAATCACTTATTCAGCTCAGCTAGAGCTGGGTTAGATTCAGAAACCACTCTGTGAACCTCGATGGGCTGTATTAGAGATGAAGTCTAGTAGATGCTGAACTCTGTGTCCTTAAGTCTGTGTAATAGCTATCGGTTTACTCAATTTTGCCTCATGCTAGACAAAAAGTGGAACATTCCACTTGAGCAATACCCACAGGGTAATCAATCACTGTGGGAGAAGACTGAAAACAATCTGGCCTCCCACAGTAGGTTCAAAGCCACCAGCACCATTTATGGCACATGTTTTATGCATCTGTTATTCCATAGTGGGAAGCCTTTCAACAGATGGTTTCATTTTCACTTACATTAGGTATATAAAGTTGGGAGCTTGTTTGTAACAAGTGATAATCAAGTTTGAGCTATAAAAAAAGTGTATTTATGCCACCCAAATTTTGATTACAAATTTGCTACTTGTTTAATGAGATGTAAGGTTTCCAATATGCAAGGACCCACGCTGGAAGGGACACAGAAGGATCCACCCTCCAGGCCAAGATCAGGGCACTGCTGCTCCTCCAGCTCCTTCTGTTTTGGCTCTGATGACAGTAAAAGCAGGATGAGATGCTCAGAGTTTTTCCTGGTCCAAAATTTCAAGTTTTTCCAGAAGCTCACGATTTTCAGAGCTCAGTTATTCACCAGGGTCAGTTAGGAGACTTAAGAGGTGTAGTGACTGGAAGTGAGGCCTATTACCTCTGAGTGCAAGTGGACGAAGTGTTCAGCATATTTTACTTGTGTTTGTTTATTGTTTGAAAAATTATTTTCAAATTATTTGAAAACTGAAAAAATAAAAAATGCCTCCACTAGATATTCAAGAAGGAGGTGGTATAAACACCAAAATATTATCATTATGGACAGTTTGGATTAGTACTGTACTTCATACTGGATTCATAAGGTCACTTTAACACTTTTTCATGTCATACTTGGTCAATGAAACAGTGGAAAAAGTGTAATGAGACCAATATAAAAATAGAGAACTGCAAACAACTCTAATCAGACCTGAAACACAATTCTTGAACAAAAAATGTTTACAAAACATACTTTTCATATTTTCTTTCTATTTTTCCCCAAAAAAAAAGGTTTTCATTCCAAACCAGAACAAAAACACGTCACAAAATTTCAGCTCTTCTTGTTTTCAAGACATTTTGGGTTTTAACCATCCCTGTCCCCATGGTACAGTTTGCCCTTGCTCTTTCTCTGTCCCTTTATTATTTGAGGTGTGTTCCAGTGTTATTTGAGGAGTGTTTCAGTCCCTTAATTCTTCCTTGGGGGAGAGATATAAGTAGATTGACAGCAGAAAAGAACTGACTATGAGAAATTTAAAAGATGAATGAGCTTTGGGGATAATGCTAATGTTTTTTTCCTCTTCCATAATGAGGCAGAAGTTCCCTGTTCTCTGAGATGGCAACACCACAGAAGCAGCAGGGCAAGTTCTCATGCACTTCCCCACCGACTCCAGCTCCATCTTTCTTCTTAGGTGACGAAACCGTTCAGCCTCCATGACCTGCCCAGCAGCTCCCCTTCTCACCCAGGCTACCAGCCAGGTGGGCAGCTATGGCCTGGCTTTCCTTCCACATCCAGATGTGGGACAGAAATGAAACCACTGATCTATTGAAATGGTCATTAATCAGCGATTTAAACAGAAAGGGCTTTCAGGTAGCATCTACCTGGGTTTAATGTCAGTTTATGACTAAAGCATTGGCTTAGTATTTGAAAACCGCTAGCAAGGTCATAAGCAGTGAAGTGCACAAAGTTGAACAGCTTTTCCAAAATTCTAATTATAGTCAGTAATGAAAACTGAATGTTCTTGGTATTCCTGTAAGCCCCAAATTCCTTTGGAATTCTTGTCAAAATTCTTGCTCTCAATAACTGTCAATGACTTTGCTCACCTAGCACGACACACGGAGAAGTTTCTGATCCACTGCTCACTGATCAGGCTTTGCTTTGTGCCTTTCCATCATGTTCACCTCTTCCCAAAATAAAGAATACATACATAAATTCCAGGAAGAGAGTTCTAACTATGATGAAACAAAGTTATTTTACGTTAACATTGTAAGCAAGTAAATGATTTTCACATAACAGACGAGATGACAGAGCTGAGCTGAAGCACAGTTTCTGAATGCAGATGTCTCAAAAGTGAATGTAAAATAGACTCAGAGTGGATTTGTGGTGGCTTTGGGGAAAAAAGTGAAACATTTCTGACAGTGATGGTGTCAGTATTTTTCTTACATTGTTTTCTCTTTTTCTTTTCTTGCCATTAGCAAGTTTCACCCAAGGTAAAAATGATTTCCATTGCTTGAGGAAACAGACAGGTAGGCACTAGAGAAAAAACATGAAAGATGAGCAGACATAGGCACGTGGCATTAGAAGGGACCGCCCGAGTCATTGAGCCCAGCTGCTGCCCCAGGCACAAGCATTGTGCAGCCACTTTGGCGACCTGATGGAGCTGCTGAGATGTGCTCGGAGCCCTCTCGTGCGCCTCTCCCACCCACGCTACACCTCGGGAGCAGACGAGCTGCCCCAGAGCCACAGCATCCCAAGGGTAAGACCCTTGTAATTTCTCTCTGAAGTTTATCCATGACCTCTGTCTACCAGCTTCTTCATGAGCTGCCCTTTTGAAGTGAACTGCTTTCCCCCTCCCTTTCCAGGGAATTCCCTAAGGGATTCGTAGACAGCTATCCCACCTCCCCTCAGCACTCATGTTCGGAGTGGAAGCACACCTGGCTTTCAGCAGGCTTTCTCTGCTCTCCTGACCATCCTGGCGGACCTTCTCTGCACCTCTCCCAGTTGGCCTCCCAGCCCCTCACATCATTTCACCTGGCAGTCTTCACTGGGTCAAGAATTCTCTCTTTTGGGCAAAGCTCCCTGGTTTGTTGCGTTGGGGTTTTTTTTGGCAACATTGCCTGAAATGTTCAATTCTGCTGGAAAAAACGTTGGTGTTCTTCTGTGACGTTTCCTGGGCTGCTTGCCTGGAAGGCTCTTCTCAATTTCACACTCTGCCCGCGGCGAAGGAAGGGAGCTAACAAGCCCTGGGGAGGGAGAGGAGCTGGCAGCGGGAGCGGAGCGGGTGGAAGAAGGCTGCAGCGGGATGTGAGGGAGGAGGAGGAGGGTCTGCCGGCAGCCCCCGGCAGCCAGCCTGGCAGACGCCTGCCAGCCTTATCAGGAGCAAAGGCCTTCAGGAAAATCTTCTAAGCCCTCAGCTGGCATGTCAAAGGAAAAGAAATAGAAGAAGAAACTTATTTTGGTTCCTTCAAAACAGCCAGAGACTTGCTCAGTACTGCCGGTGCAGAAGAAGATAGCATCTTTATCTGGAGCAATTTTCCAGGAGACCTTTTTTCCCCATCTCCAACCAAAACTCATTGCACCAATGCCCTCTTTGCTCCCCTCACTTTTCACAGCTCTCAGTTTCCTCATTTGCCCTTTATATTCTAATTTCATATTAAAACATCTTTCTTCTCTCTTGCCTGCTGGAACAGCACAGGTTATTTTTATTTCTCCCAAAGGTGCAAAGCACAGAAAATCACAGTCCAAAGCATCATTTCTCCTGCCTTGTTAGCTTCTCTAACCACAGTTCAAGTGGCTCTAGGGGAACAGCCTCCCGGCACCACAGTCTGGCCAGGGCTGTTACCTGAGTGTATCCTCCTGATTTATTGCTCACGGACGGACTGTAAGCACCTTCAGCTAGCTCAGTCAATGCTTCCATATCACTGACAGCACATTTCTGTGCTGCTGGATCATCCAGCCATGTAACACGCTTTGGATGAGATAGGAACATCCGAATGCTTTGGACAAGGTGTTAAATTTCCCAAAGCCCAGAAAATCACATTTTCCCAGTTCTGTAGCTGTGTGCTTTCTCTGCCTCTCTCTTTCCTTTCTCCTTCACAGGGCCAGATTTTAAAAACAGCGATTTTGATTTGCATTTTTTTCTTCCCAAGAACATTGTCACCAAGACAAGGGCTGGAGATTTCCTTCTTCCTGGCTATAAACTGACTAACATGTTCCAGGACCAACACATTTCTAACCTGCGCTTTCTCACAGATTTCTGTAGCCATCTCTTCCAGCCATATGTGCAGAGGAAAAAGTTGCACTTAAAAGGAACTATGCATTTGGAAAACAACTGTTATTATTTCCCCCTTCTTGCCCCAGGATTTGAGGGTTTGGTTCATCGCCGCGCTGGCTGCAGCCGGAGTGTGGATGGCAGAGTCAAGGAGGGGACAGAGCAGCCTGCTCTGCAAGGGACAGGCAAGCAGGACCGAGGGTGACAGCAGGGCAGCAGCCCCAGCTAGGGATGCAGCCCCCCAGTACCTGGGCAAGAGCTGAGCAGGCCGAGTGGCCACAGCCAGGGTCAGCCACAGTCCAGAGCCCCAGGCAAGCGCAGAGCGATGGGGCAGCTGCAAATCAAGTCACAGGGTCAAGGCACAGCTTTGGGCATAACACCTTGTGAGAGGACCGAAGGGCTGAGCCGAAATGCAGCTTTGTGGCCAGCGGGCGCAGGGTGCGTGGATGGGGCTGCCCAGGGTGTCAGAGCCTGTTGGCATCCTCATGGCCCTGGCTGGAAGGGGCTGCAGAGCAGCATGGCGATTCCCCTGTCCTGCAACCCACAGCACCCTGGCTGTGCCATCGAGCCTCGCCACAAGCACTTAGACCAGGGTGGCTCCCAGGAGCTGCCTTGCCCCAGCCAGCTGGCTCTTTTGCAGCAGAAACATTTCACTCTTGAAACATTTTTGGCTGCACTTTGCCTTAAAAATAAAACGTACAAAATCATTCTGTGTTGCAATATTGAAACCTGACAGCATCAGGGCAGCGCAGGGCAGCCTGGTTATTAACACAACCGCTTACAGCAGTTATACTGCCTTTCTCTATAAGCAGCGCTACAGCCATCAATACAAGGTGAGATAAAGGAATATGAGCAAGTTTGCTCCTTAATTTGTATGGATCACACGGTAAGCAACAGTTTTTGCAAAGAAATGAGTGCACCCAATGCCTTTGCAAATACATTTTCTGGGGAGCTGCAGGTACTGCGTGTGTATGAGATCCTCTCTGTCTGCTAATGTCAGGCAGGGGATGTAGAGCAAGGGAGTACTGCTTTTGGGCGAGGGAATCATTAGCAAACTTTCAGTGACACAGCGGTGTAAATCAGAGGTGATTCAACCTTGCAACCTATATAAATTCAGAGTATGACCAGGCATGGCAGACTAATAACGGGAAAGTGGCAATTCACAAATATCTGGGCAGTTTTATGTAGCCCATGAGTATGTGGACCAGTGCCTGGGGATTAGGCACACCAGAGTCATTGGTAGCAATGGCAATCTCATGGCTCTGTCACAAGTGTGCTGTTGGGCAACACATTCAAACACTCATCAGACACAAAATGCTCATGGGATGGCATCTTTCTACATGATGATTCTCTGTTACTGAACTGTTATTTCCCTGCAAAATGCCCATCCCAACGAGTCTGTTAACATATTAATTCATGCTTTCATTTGTGTGTTGACTTACTCAGGAGAACTTTCTGAGAAATTACGTCCTGAAGACTCCACAGGAGGAGCTAGGGAACTGCAGGCAAAAGAGTACATGGCATTTTATTTAGTGGAAAAAATAAAATATGCATCAAAGCAACTTCATGAAAGGATGTTAAGATGCAGCTTAGCATTAATTTGTATGTGTAAGATCGCAGGACTCATTTCTACACTGTCACTTCAGTTACATCATTGCCATCGTTGGCTTCACTCATTATTGGCAGCTTTGAATATTTGACTACAACCTCACACATACATGCATGCCTACCAACAGGCTCCGATGTCTTTGTATCATCACAGCTTAAGCCAGATCTTGCTGTATCTGTCATGGATCTTAGACTTCTAAAGAAAATTCATGTAGCTGCAGTTTAGGAAGGGTAAAATGTACTGTTAGCTCACTGCTTAAATCAGTGGCAATCATGTACTTAATCTTAGTGTCAGGCTGTGCTAGGTTTCTTTATATGAGCAAAACAAAAAAACCCCAAAGATCTGGCTCTCATTGCTTAGTAAAGATCCAACAATTAGTATGGAGAATTTCTCCCATTCTGCTGAATTTCAGCATGAGCAGTTAACTGCCTTCTATCTCAAATTGTCCTTTAAAGTTAATAGATACAGGCTATTGTGTCCCTTCTTGCCCCAAGCTGGCTTGCGTTGAATGATGTGCATTGTAAAAACACAGTTATTTCAGCCCAGAAGGGGGCTGGTGGACAAAAGGATAAATTTTTATATAGTGCCCTGGAAAACTGTGCTGAAAAGGACAATAAAAAGGTACATTACAATGAAATTTGTCTTCAATATGTTCTGAGTTCTGAGAAAAAAACATATTTTGCATAGATGGTCATTCAGTTAAACTGGACAAAATCTCACTCGATACATTCAGGAATCACTGCAACTGAATTTTTTTAGAAATGAATTAGCCCTGAAAGGGCTGTATCTTGTCCATATTTTAATGATCTATGCCACTAAAAGCCCTGTTCTTTGTCTGAGCTGAGTCCTCTTCCAAATACTTTAATCAGCCTTAGAATGTTTCGTTAAAAAACCCAAGAAGTGGTGGGGATGTGACTGGATGCTGTTCTGTGTCCTCACTGAACCGAGCAGTCAAACACACCGCTCCAGTTGCTCTGTGGGTTTGCTGAAGTGATTAAAGCCAAGCCTGGGCATTAATTTAATGGAAGATGCCTGGGCGTGGGAGAGATCAGAGATGCGTGCACGCCGAGCAGAGCTGCCGCAGAGGTCCTGGAGTTCATCATCAGCGATTCAAGCCCCAGAGAGGGGATGATCCTCCGCGATAGCTACATCTGACAACGGGAATTTCCAGGGAAAATGTCATGACAAACTGCCCCCGTTAGCACGCAGAGAACAACAGTAGAGCTCCCTTGTGGTAAAGGAAAATACAGACATTTTAAGTCTCTGTTGCAGGGGAGGGAAGCCGCGTGCATGCACAGGAGAGGAAGAGCAGCTGATGAAGAGCAGAGCTTCGGGGATAGAAAAGCAAAGGTGGTCTTTGCAAGCTCTGCAGACCCTCCTTCATCTGCCTGATAAATGTTAATATATTTGGGCAACGTAAGCAAAGGCGCTGAACTGGGGAAATGCTGTTGCTCAGGAAGGGACTGAAAGAAACTAACAAGCCTTCAGGTTACTTCTAAAATAGCCCACTTTTTGTATGTGATGTATTAATAACCTAGATATTATCTAAAGTGATAAAACCCACTTTAATCTTATGGTACTCTGAAGCTGCAAAATTTTCTTGTTTTACTTTTCAGTTTTGGCTCTTTCCCTTTATTTTTAAATAGATATTAAACTTATGGAGGTTTTACTTTTGCTTGATATAGCTTTGAATTTGCACTCTGGGCAAATAGCCACCCTGACACGTACACAGTTTAGAAAATGTCCTGTGAAAATATTGCTTGGAAAATATCACCTTCCAACTGAAAATCTTACAAAACCAGCCCCACTCTGAATTTTCAGGGACATTCAAAAATGCTCAGATTTCAGGTATTTTGCATTTTGCTGCATGCATTCCATAACATACTTAAAAAACAATCATGAGCCTTTTGATTAAATTAACGGTCTGTCTTCTTTTTGTGAGAGAGTTTCATTTTATGAGACAAAAGGATTTATAATTCTCTCTTCTATTTCAGGAGAATGTTCACACTAAATAAGAATTCGTGCTTTTATAACCAAATCGTTTATCTTTACATTTTCTGTGGGAGGAGAACTTCTTCATCCAGACTCAGAGTCTGGAATCTCATAAAAATTTCCAAAGAGGTACGGGCAGCACACATAGGAAATAATGCTTTTTCTGGTTGTTTTGCATGTATAAGAGGAAAAACATTGATCACTGAGACCACCCTTAGCCCACCCAGCTGTGCTTAACACATCTTTATTAGAGAGGACCTCAGCAGGAGGAAGGAACAGATGTGGAAGGAGCAGAAAATGCCTCAACTGCTACAGCACCAGGGGTTGCGGGGCAGAGCCCAAGAGGGAGCATCTGTCGCCACCGGTAGCATAGATTTGGGTCCCACGTCTACCTCCCAGCCCAGGGATCACCCAGTTCAGAGCCACCTCTATCCAGCCCCGACTCACCAACATAGCTTTTCCTGGTGGCTTTTAACATTTGAAAAAATAGCAGGAGTTATATAATGCAGCATATTCTCTTTGAACCACTTAAACACAGAGAAAGAAAAAAAAAGAAAAAAAGAAAAGGAAACCTTTACTTTAAAAGGGCTTTGACACTGGGGAAAATTTTGAAAGGGGTTAGGCTTAAAGCATTTGCTTCATGTTAACAAGTATTCTCTGTGGTTCAGCATTAACATGGCTGTGATTCGACCTAATGCCTCTGGAGAAGAGGAAGAGCAAGTTGCTGCCTTCGGAGGTGAGGCTGGACCTCCCCAGTGAGCGCAGAGCCTGCCAGGGCTTCCTTGGGCCACCGACACTGAGCCCCCGGAGCGAATGGCAGACTGGGACAGAGGTTTTTGCTTAATTTGACATCCTTGCAGAGCTCCCTCCACCATGCCTCATAGTATGGCAGGTCTAATACAGCCAGGAGAGAGGCACACTCCCTGCTGCACCCCAGTGCACCGAGTGTTAATAACTTCGTTCCCTTCACTGACACTAAATAACAAGGGACACTTCTAACCTTCTGCTGTGGGTCTGACTCCTTTAGCCTGGAGCTCTCCTTTTAGCCCCGTCCCCATGCACGCAGTGAGGTGTTCAGCCTGCTGGGAGGTGAAGGCAGCCAGAGCCTCGCTGCAGCTGCTCCGGGATGCTGCTCCGAAAATTCCTCCCATCATGTTACCTAACAGCCAGTGCCTCTTGCCAGGAGAGCAGGCTCATGACTTCCCCACACACAAACCTCCCCAAATCCTGCGGCAAAGCAAGCGCAGGGGCACGCCAAGCAGCTCTGTGCGTTTGTGTGGGCCTCCAACCTTTTATTTTCCTGAAGTAGCCTCCTCTATTACAGTCTTTCCTACACAATGTATATAATAGCTCCTGCATTCGAATCACCAACCCACCCCCAGCCTCCTTTGTGTAGCACCAGGCAGGGTGCGAGGTCCTGGTTTGCAAAACACGTTTCTGAGGTGCTGCCGGGGGAGCAGCGCTGGGGCCGGGTGTTTCAATGCACCTCGCTCATCTCCCGCAGTAAATTTCCAGTGCGAAATCCGAAAGTAAATCAGCTCTAAAGTCAGTGCCGAAAGATCCGGATCGAAGCAAGCATAGATCAAGTAATAAGACAATAGGAGAATGCTCTTCTTTTTATTAACAAGATAGGCTAAATGACATTGTAGTAGGGAGAGCAACGGGAGTTACGTCTGTCTGAGGATTTTATCTCAGCCCTCCTAATGAGAGTACGGTGGGCGCTGGAGCAGTTAGAAGCCTGCCCTCAGACACCTCTCCGTAACTCCCCTTGGCAAGCAGCCCTGGGCTGAGATCTCCTGGTGCTCCACGTGGCCGCCCAGCTCACACACTGGCTGCTCTTCTCCCACTGCAAATTTTCCAGTTCCTCTCTGGAACAAGCATCATCAAATGTCTGTTTGCCTGACTCATTCCTGCCGGGAGAGGATGACTGAAAATCTGAGCTCACTTTCTACCTCTCGGGCTTGTGATTGAGTTCCCGTGACTCACACATTACAGTCTTGATCTCCTCTGGGTTCAGGCCATTTTCTAATTCTCTCCACAACACTGTAAAGACACACTGTCTGTGACCCTTTTTTGAAAATTTAGGGGTTTTTTTGTCTTAATCCACTTCTCTCTTTCTGCTGAATGCCTTCACTGTGTGTTGTTGTTGCACCCTAAGCATACAGCCTGAGGCCCATCATAGGTCTATATACATGAAAGGATACCTCTCGTGTATTATTCAACCTTTCCTCTTTTACTCTGCTTTCCAGGACAAAGCGGACTTCACTGCAAACACCAGATTGCTGCAGAGACAAACTGCTGCTTTTGTTGAGTATATTTTCCAGCAGACATCCTATTTAGCTTTTCAAGCTCTTGGTCCTGTCTGAAGACAGTCGTCCGTCAGACACGCTTCCCTCACCAGCTGAAGAAAAGGCTTCAGACGAGAGTATCTTGGAAACAAATCAAGCCTGTGGCCCTACCTGAACTCCTCATCTCTTGGCAGGCTGTGTCAAATACATCTCAGAATAGAGCTCCTGGACTATCCCGTGGTGAAATATTCCCTTCTGTGGTTATCTGAGCATTCAGCCTGTGCCTTACTCAACCCCCGGGATGGATTACAGTGTGCGTGAAGGGCAGGAGCACATTACAGAAAATAGGATGCTAAATTTGAAATTTGTTTTATTGCTTGTGCTCAACCACAAGCTGCTTGCCTTTTTCTTTAGATGTTTACCATAGTCTACATATGCTATGATAAGATTTATATTTCAAATCTGAAAACAGCCATTTCTTGAAGAAATAAACAAACAACAAGCAACTGATTCGAATCAGAGAATTTGTTTTTCTTCATTTTTTTAAAAGCCCCTGAAGAGTTATCTAATGCTATCTGAATAATAGATAATAAATATAGTAAGGTGAAAGATAATTCAAACTAAAATCAGAGGTGCACACAACATCTTGTTAGGCAAGTTTAGGGAACTCGGGCATGCAAAAGTATAACAAGGAAAGTGAAAATACAGATTGAAAATCTGAATACAGTGCTGGCCTTGCAACCTCTCTGCAGTAATTGAGAACAAGTATAACCCTGCACATTCCCTTCTCCCTGCAAGCAGTGCAGTGAGAGGCACTGCTCCGTGCTGGAAGCAAGATAACGAGCACAGACAGGCACTAGACAACCACTCGTGCACCTCTCAGGATGAAAACCTGCCTGTGACATTTGCTGCGCTCTGATGGTCTGATATTCCCCCCCGAGCACCCCCCGGGACGGGGCAGAAACAGTAGAGTAGCGGGGGAGAATGGAGTTGCGGCAGCTCCTGCACGGAGGTAGCAGAGCCAGTCTCCCAGGTCCGAGCTGGCACCTTCTCCTCATTCGCACTCACATGCTGTAAGCATTGCCATTAAAAGGGTAAAAGACAATAAAATCAGATGATGGATAATACAATATGGAAGGGGAGATAACGCTGTCTGTGTGGGCGGTTAGGCGATGGTGCAAGCTCTCGGCAGATCTTCCCTTTTTTAGGAAAATAGGTGAAGAGTGACAAGAGATGTGGTAGCAAGCTAATATTCATGGGCCTCAGCAAAAATGTTCAATTTTGTGATTTCTCAATATTCACACCCATATTTAAATATCATTCATTCCAAAGGGTTGTTTCAACATGAGGTGCTAGTGGTAAGTACAGTGCTACTAAAGCCAATGGAGCTGTGACAATTTATACGTAATTCACAGAGACTGTACAAAACACTGGTGAAAAATGGGCATGCAGTATGCACTAATAAATTTTGCTTTTGGAACAAATATTTCAAGGGGGTACTTGCTTTTCATGTTCATTTCTTCCTTCACTGGAGCCTGACATTAAACTGAAATTATTTCCTCTCATTTAGAGAGCAATATATCTGAACACAGTAAAATGCACATCAGCTTTATTATTATCTAACAGAGAAAACAGTGGTTAACTGACAGCAGAATGAAGAGGGATAAAACAATGACATTATTAGTGTCTGCTCCACAGACGGGGTGGTACTATATAACCGAGTCCATTACAGGGGATTTCTCAGATGCTAAGAAGGTTAAATGGCTGAACGACTTATCCAAAAGTGATTGGTTTTCTGATCCCAGGTCCCTCCTGTTACGGCAACATTATCTTATTACTTTCAAAATCACTCATGTGGCTTTTTTTGATTATGATTTGATGCTTTTGTAAGGTACCATGCCAACCATCTGGAGCCTGTCAGCTCTACCCAAGGTATATAAAGCTCCATGCACCAACACGGGCAGGACAGCAAGGCGCAAACAACCCCAAGGCTGTGCCCGCTGGTGCAGGGACCAGCTTCACCCATGTCACCCAGAAGCAGGATCTTGTGTAGCTGTTGCAGCCTTGCCCAGCTGGCCACAGGTCAGGGTGGGACTTGGCCATTCACTCCAGCTGATGGGGAATGCTTTTCTTGATGAAGCACGAGGCCACCCGTACGTAAATGAACACATCCCACTGCTCCCTGCAGGAAATGGCCAGGGCTCTGCTTGCTCTGCCTGATAGGGAATATTCCTGCTCCACGTTGTGGAGTTGGGCGAGTGGGTGGCTCATAGCAGGAAGAAATAGTATAGGTGCTGAAAATGAGTGAGGGGATGAGACCTGGGTGAATATGAAGGCTGGTTTTGTCCTCTCCCTCCTTTTCCTTCTCTCCCTTTGAGACAGCAGCTTTTCCATCAGCCTAGATGGTTTCTTTCTCTTTGTCCAAGCTTTCCATGAGCTTTAGGGGAAAATAAGCAAACCAGCACTAGCCATTAGCCCAGGCAGAGAGGAGCTGGTTGCTGCAGTTGTTAGTGGTGGGCCAGGAGAGCAGGCTCAGAGCCCAGCGGGAAGGGATGACTTTTCGGTGTCTAAAGAAGAAATCACGCATCGGGTGGTCGAACGATTACGTGAGGTCACCCTGCAACATGTGGCGGTGGATTAGATCTTCCAGGTTTTCTCTGCTCTCTCTAGAAAGCTTCAAACACTGGAGAAATTGGTCAGGAAGAAAGTGAGGACATCAGTAAAACAAAAGAAATACTTTTAGGAGCTAGACAGAAAAGCACTGAGGTGTCTGTTCCTTCTGAGATGCTCCAGAAAATGAAAACTGTAGCTTGATCCATTTCTGGATTCTTTCAGAAAAACTCAGATCCTCAATCTAAGCAATTCCTGTCCTTCTCCCTTCCTATCAGCTCCATCAAAAGAACTGGGTACTTGAAATGGAAATGAATCGTGTAAAGGAACTCTGAATTTGTCTTTCAGTTCTGGTAATAAAAATTTTCCTTTGATCCTGTAAGTATCCTGCAAGATGTCACGCTTGTTGCCTGAGCATGTCAGTAAAACCAAATTACGGACCTGCCATGTTTTTGCTGCATCTCAGTTCCTGCGATGCAAGAATTGTAAGGGATTCTGCTTCTTTAGGCTCAGATAAATATCAGCAATTTAGTTGCTTTCCTTAAGCTTGGGTTTGGAAAGTTGATGGGAGCATTAGCAAAACAGGGTCACTTTAGTGTTTTTCTCAGTCAGCTAAGAAAAGAAAATGTAACTGTGGTGCCTATAGGCATAAAAATTAATTTAAACAATTCTCCCCCCTCTCCACACTCATTTTAGTACCTCAGAAAGACCCCATCTAATTGGAACACAGAGCCGGAATGCAGCTTGCTTTTATTTCAGACCACTTCATACAGTCTTTACCATCAAAACTCCTGTTCAGAGAGACTAGTAACATACAGAGGAGCTTTTTTTTTTAATATCACAGATTATTTTAAATGTACAACATTTTGCAAGAAAACACAATCCTGCAAAGCTGCTGCAAGCAATTCCTGGTTCAAAGCAGGCATATGTGATGCCTGAAGCCAGACCACAGAAACTGCATGGTGGGTGGGGAACCGAAGTTGGATATGTTGTTAGTATGAGGCAAAATTGGTGTGAATTCCAGCAATGCAGGCTGACAGCTTTGTGGGGACTGTTTCCTCCCAAGCTTCTGCCCAAAGAAGCCTTCGGGGTTAGGTCTGGGTTTCACGGGTGGGAGCAGCGACTCACCAGCGCTGATCTTTGTTGCCAGCAGCATGTTATGAGTGGGACACTGCTCCTTTTTTTTTTCAAATTCACCAAATCCCTCATGCCTCTCCCCCATCTTTTGCCTCAACATGAATGGAAGCGCCAGCTGTTCATTTTCCTTTTTAGTTTTGTTGTCTAAGTCCTCTCAAGCCGTGTCAGCTTTAATAGGAAAGCCTTCTGCTGGTTTCATTTCCTGGATGGCAATGCTGGAATCACCCTGGGCGCACAACTGTCAATTAAACACACGCATGGAAGCAAGCGATTAGCAATATCTTCCCTTTCTGACACTCTGGCGTATCCTTTTATTAAAGAAAAAAAAATGCAGATGAAACCTCTCCCTCTTTGTTATTGTTTAATAATAATTCCGTAGTATTGGAGGGGAAAACCCAGCTTCGCAGCCAGTGCAGTGGGGCTGGGAGCGGAGGGTCCTGGGTTGCCAGCTCCCATCCTCAGTGCTGTTCCCCATTTGCCTGTAACTTTTCTGTACCATTCACCAAGAGGTCCCTTGTCCAGCTGGACAGCCTTCTCTGGGCAGGAAACCTTCTCAGCCCTTCTCAGCTGATGTTCTTCCACCTTTTCTAATAACAATTGAAAAATACCTGAGCTCCTTTCTGTCACCCTACTCGTGCAATAAGGTGATTCTGCTGCAAGAACAGCAGTTTTCATCTCTTTTATGTTTAAACTGAAATGTCTCAGGTAGGCAGGTGCAGACCTCCCTGGGAGCACCAAAATGGGTTTTTGAAGGCACAGGATGGAGACTGCTTCTCCTCTCACCTGTGGTACCACCGTAGTGGAGGAAAATCCTCCTCATCCTCTGCAGACCTTGTCGTAGGTCACGCTCAAAAGCTCAGTGGCAGTGAGCCCAGTTCCAGGTGGAAGGAGAAGGAGCACGCTTGGTGCAGATGCATTCATCAGAGCTGCTGAACACGCTCCTGAGCACATTCATAGTGAGGTGGTTCCAGAAACACCTAGATTGCTGAAGTTTGGGTGTATTTTTCCCTGCTGGAATAGCAAAATCCCACAGAAGGGACCACCAGCACCAGCCACCTGCAGAACTGTCTGCCCTCGCTCCAAAGCGCAGCAACCTTTGAGCTTCTCATCACAACAGCCATAAATTTTCACGTGGGGAACACAACTTTCTTTTTCTCCTGTTGTCTTACGCTGAATTGACTTTGCTGTTGTGACTGACACTTTAAAAGTTTGTAGATTTGCCTGAGGCACCTATCCAGCGTAGAAAAATCTCTATCAAAACGGCTGAGGTTCAGCAAAGAGATAAGCAACTGAAAAAAGGGTCTTCTGAGGGAAACATCAGACAGTCTTAAGGTAGTCTGGAATTTCATCAGAATCACGTTGTGCTAATCAGCGGGGGAACCATGCATGCAGAACTTTGCTATGTCATATATGCCAGGATACATCTAATGCAAATCCTAGGGAATAAATTATATTACTGTGGATTTATTCAGCTGTAATAGATCACCATTTGTCCCTGAGTGATTCCAACATTTCTTTCCTGTGTGCACAGTCTCTTCCCTGCTAATGCATCCCCACGGGAGGGAACGTTTCTTCTGCTAAGCAGGAAACAGGGAAAGAAACGAATTGCATTTTGCTTGATGGGAGAATTTCAAGTGCACAATTGCTCTAAGACAGGGCCTCCTGTCTCAAATGATTGCAGATATGTAGCCATGCTCCCACATGGAAAAAAACTATAAACTCAGATTGTGAAGATCTGAAATAGAAAACCCTCAAAGCTCAAGAGGATTCATACCTCCACATTTCTCTCCTGTAAAGACCTTTCACATTAATCCAGAAAGAGACCAGTTGTCCATTTTCTTGTAAGCATGCACCCCATTTTCTGCATGCTTTAGGATGCATGAGAAATTAAGTAGCTGCTCATCTGGCACTGCCTCTTTCTCTAAACTTGCTGATTAGAAAGTGCTTCCAGGCAGAGCGGGGATTGCCTAAGCGTTGTTTCTAATCTTGTTCCAAATGACACAGATAGTCAAGTTAACCAGATGCACTCTGCACGGATCTGCAGAGCTGCTCCCAACCCTTGCCATGAGGCAGGAGCGAGGGAACGGCTTTAGTGTGCTTTGTCGCGACACTGGCACAGCCGGATCCAGCTCCCTCCTGCTGCACGTGGCTGGGGAGAACAAGAAGCACACAGAAACAGCAAAATGCTTTCGTGAACATTTTATTGCTTAGATTTTGCTTAACTCGTTGTTTTCCAGTAAGCATCATAAATTTATGTGACTATATTTCAGCTGACTCATTAATTCCTTGCGATGACTCTTCTTTCTAGGTGTTGACCAGGTACCTTTTGCAAGCAGAAAATCGCTGGGTTGGGAAACCTTTCTCACCGGGGTGACTTGGTGAGAAACTGCAGCCCAGACTGAGTGAGAAGCAGCAGGCTGCGTCAAAAGCTGGGAAGTGGGACCTAAAATCACGACCAAGGTTTTGGTCTCCTTTCTCATGCACACACTCCAATACCCTTGATCCCAGTTCCCAGTTCACATGGAGAAAGCAAAGTGCAATGCTCCACGTGCTTCCTAACGACTCCACATAAGGCTTGGCAACTGTCCATGCCCCAGAAAGGCTTATTTTGTGGGGTAACCCAAAGCAAGAATTTCTCTCCCGTCTAGAGCACAGTGGATATTCATGCAGAAAAATCATCTTTAATCCTCTTTCCCAAAATTTTTTGTGATTATTATCTTAGTCTTCATAGGGATGACTGAAAGGAATCACAGATGTCCAAGAATCAAATATGGTTGTTTCCACCTCACAGAGAGTTCTGCATTGGTGGGGAGGATGCTTGGGATTTTTTGGGGGGTAGTTTTCAGTATTAAATCTTTTCTACCCAGCTCAGAATTCAGATTCATGAAGCCTGCACATTTAATCCCAAATCTTTTCTACAATTAGGGAGCAGTCCACGGCACGACCAGGATGAAAGAAAAAAAAATTATACTAAATGTTTCCTAACTTTAGCTGAAGGCTGGTATCCATGTCTAGACACACGACTTTTCCTGCAGTGGTAAACATTGGTTTTGATTAGAAAGAATGGCAGGTCCATAATTTGATTAGAAAATTGTTCTTTCTCCAGTTCTAGCCTCATAAGGCAGAATTACTACTTGGCAGCTGTGATCTGAGAAAGGTCAGAGGCTGGCCAGTGAAAAGTAATATTTTTCTGGTTTAATGAAAAAATATTATTTGTTATATTTTTCTCTATCCTCCTTGGAAGCAAATGTTGTTTTACTGCAAGGCTCTGACTGCAGTTATGCATCACACGGGAGTCCAATGGTAGAGAACAGCACTTACAGCATTAAAAATGCATTCTCTGTGTATCAAACCAAAAAAGCGTGCCTCTCGGCAGCATTGGTGGCCTAATTTTGGCTGCAGAATGAATAAAATCAAGGCTTCCACTGAAATGCCAGCATCAGCTCCTGCTGTAGCTCCTGAGCTGCAGGTAGGGAGATAACATAGGGAGGCAAATTTGGGCAGCCTTTGGGGAGCTGGAGCTGCGGGTGCCCCCTTCATCAGCTGTGCAGAAGGCACTGTGCTTAGGCAGCAGTTGCTGAGCATCCCAAGGGCTCCATGTCGAGTTGCAGTGAGTCTGTGGGATTGGATCAGTAACATTTGTCTCCTGAAATCGCCATGTTTTTCTAAAGCAAAACCACCCCTGGCCAGCCTGGGCTGTCTCTGCCCACCAGAGAAGCACTCCTCGCCCAGGCAGTCCCATTAGCGTCAGCAGCAGCAGCCACAGCAATGACTTCTTGCCAATGATGGAAAGTTGCCCCGGAGCTCCGCTGATGGGAGGCACCACAGGACCACAGAGCGGTTGCTTTGGTAGCACCCACACTGTCAGTCACCACGTACTGGCTGCGTGGGTGGGAATGTCTCCATCTACTCGAAATGGAGCATTCAGGATTAGCTGACCCTGCCCCCAGAAGTTGGTCGTTGAGGGACTGTTACAGGCGGTGCATTTTTTTTACAGGAGAGGCTGATTTCAGAAAGGAACAGAGGAAGCAGAAGTCATCTGGGATGCCAGCATGGGGCACAACGTGACAGCTGCGATGAAGACGAATCGGGTAGCATTACAACGATGTCCTCGCAGCAAACCTAACAGCAGTGTCCCCCGAACCCACATGCCCAGCACTGCTGTGATAACAGGAGCAACGGCTCCTCCAAGAATGACAAACAATAATGACAGGAAAGCAGCACTAAAACCTCATGGCAGGTGTTCCTCCCTTCTCAGCTTCCCACTGAGACAGATGTGATAGATTGGAACAAGCTGGAATTAAAGTATAAAATGGCATTACATGTATATATAATTATATATAATATAATGTCTGTTATAACAAACAGTAACTGTGTCCTCCCTGACACCCCCAGTGAAAGAACATACCTTCATCGCAAGAAGCTGGCTTGAATAACAATCACAGAAATCGTAATATTTAAGTATGTCTTAGCACTGTGAATATCCCCAGATCTGTCTGTGGTGAGCAGGACTGTGTATCATGAGGCCTATTAATTTGTTTATTTTTCTTGCACAGTTTTTCCATGCATTGTACACACAAGCGACAACCCATGCCGTGACTGTGCATCGTCGCAAACCATAGCTCACATGTGCCTGAGAGATAACTTCAAGGAGGAAGCTGAGGAACTACTCTGCAGCATTACGTGTCACTTTTTTGTTTTCCTTAACGAATGAAAATATAAGGGGCATTTTGATTAACTTAACTGTTGAAACAATTACAGTCTGTTTATGGCACTTGAGTTATGGATACAAGTAAACATCTACACGCTGCTATCAAAAGAAGCAACGTTACAAGACGATGCTGAATTTCCGGTTCCAGTCAGTTGAGTGAGGAGGGGGAAAACCCAAGAATACACTCAAAATAAGCAAGTGCTTCGGAATAAATGAGTCATTCAGCCCAAGGAAGGGAAATCCTCACTTCAGAGGCCAGAAACAGCTTCTCAGAAAAGGAGGTCCTTCTTCCTAACCTTACCCTCCACCTCAGCTCAGTGTCTCCACGTTTGTCCGCGGCATTCCTGGGGCACCGTT
Source organism: Balaeniceps rex (assembly GCA_013401315.1). Taxonomy (NCBI): domain Eukaryota; kingdom Metazoa; phylum Chordata; class Aves; order Pelecaniformes; family Balaenicipitidae; genus Balaeniceps; species Balaeniceps rex. The sequence continues at coordinate 73,738 of VYZW01017385.1, forward strand.
TCTGGAGCACCTGAGGCAAACCTTAGGGAGCAAGCTGATGGCTTCGTTATCTACAGGTGCTAATAGTTTTAAAAGATTACATAAAGCACATAGGAAAGTAGCATTCAGGAATGATTTTCTGCTGGCTGTGAGTAAGGGAAAGCTGTGAAATGAAATGAAATGAAATGAAATGAAATGAAATGAAAGACAGAAGCCCTTCCATTTTAAGGAAAAGTGCATTTTCTCCTCAGCCATCCCACCACACACATCCCTCTCTGCAACAGTTCTGCTGCACTATAAACCCCAGAGGCTTTTCCTGGTGACTTTTCCTACATTTAATTTAGAGCACAGCCAGCAAATGGGGGTGGAAAGGAATCACCAGTCATTTTCAAAAAGAAAGTGACTGAAATATTGAACGCTCCATTGATTGCAGCCCGTGGCATGTAAAGTGTTTCTTTTATTGTGTTGTTTTTCGGCGTGGAAATGCATGCGTACTGCAGACCGGGCTGCAGCACCGTCACCGGGCGAGACCCCTGCCTGAGTCCTTGCTCACACCATGTCAGGTCGGCACAGTTTCGATGTGGTTCCCCTGGTTTACATCCACGTCAAGGGGGTGGAAATCCAGCCCTTCGCCGATGGGTTTTTTTCCTGGGTGTCAGGATTGATAACTATATTCTATTTGCTTTCATCGTGCAGCTGGGTCTTTACTTAAACTACACATAGGAGATACGCGTGTTTGCATGTTAGAGCTGAGTAAATACTGCAAAATAAAATCAATCACTGGAAATGGTTTTTGAGCTGGGAAGGGGACATGCTTGGCAGTACTGGAGGAGCACTATTTCAGGGGTTAAGAATACTGTCACTGCCAAAAGGGTATGAGCTCATCAGTTTTTCAGCCTTTTCTTGAGAATGTCTCAACCAATACACTGGCTGGAGCTCTCCCCATCCCACTTCAAAATGTGCATCGTTCACCTCGGGGCTGTGAGCAGGGAGGTACCAACAAACAACTCCCCGGGACGCTGGATCCACGCATGTGTGCGTGGGCAGGGGATGTGAAAAGGATCAGGGTCAAGCTTAGACCATGGCTGTCTTTACACTGGGACTGGCTGAGTTAGAGATGGGATCTTGTGTAGTTATAGTAAAAAACTGTTCGCTGTATCAGTTCAAGTCACATTCCTACAATTTACTTTATCCTAACAAGTAAGGGAAAAAGAGGCAGAAGGGAGAGAACATGCATAAAAGACAGGGAAGGGGGAAGAAGGAAATTGCTCCTGCTGAAAGGTGGCAAGATGGACCCGGGGACAGGAATTCACATGCTGTAGTCTGGGTACGAAAATGCCACTTAGAGGAGTACAAGTCCCTCTAAGTCCTGGCCAGGGCTCCATCCTCGGGAGGTCTGTTGAGGCTCCCAGCAAAAGGCCAATTAATGGCATTTACTGTGATGGAAGTTACCTTTAGATAATTATTTAACTGATTTTTAAATATAACCAATATTGCACAATGAGGAGGACTAAATAGCACAAGTGGAATTACTAAATGTCTAAATGTGACTGCTTACACTGTTTGCTGGGAAATGTTTTTACTAGTGCTACATGCTCTCACAAAGCTACCTATTACTGTATTTTATCCTCTCAAGCAAGAAAGAAATATGACTGGAAGTTTCTGCATTAAACTGTTCTCATCAGAAATTGTTCTCTTATTTTGAAGAATGTTATATGCGAACAAATGCATTGAAAATGTTCTACTTTATAAGGATTGTAATGATATTTAATTAAAATGTTTCTGAAATGTTAGCTATTATAATGTTAAAATCTTTCTCACTTAGAAAGTAATGGTGTTCTTTAAGGCATAAGTCTTGCTTTTGAGAAAATCAGTTCAAACTGTTTGCAAATAAATCAGGAAAAATATGAAAATTGATTCATTTTAGGGCCTACAAAATAGATATCAACTTGAAAAGTGAACTTTTTACTCAAAAATAATTTCCCACTGTTCAAAAGCAGCCGTTTCCAGCAGGCTCCTTCCACTGTTGTCCCACATCCCAACGGACGTGGTGGGATCCAGGATTTCGGCAGGCATCAGCAGGCTGGAGGAGCTGCTGGGGTAGAGTCTGTTCAGCCAAGAACACAAATTGGTATCAAAGTCTAATACAACCACACAAGAGCAAAGAGAATGAAATTGGATGGTAGCATTTACAACTCTGAAATCATTATGGAAATAGTTACAAAAGCCTTGGAAAACTAGAAAGTGAAAAGTACATAACAGCATCCTTAAGTGTTTGGGGTTTTTTTATTTAAAACACGTTTTACTGAGCAATTTCAAAGTGTATGTTTTTCCAGTTTTCTGAACATTTCATCTCTCGGGCACCCATGTGCTCCCAAACAGGCAGAGCACAACCAGCTCTAATTAACTGCACTTCCCAAACTGCTGCCTGCGCTGCAGCCCCTGCCAGCCTCAGCCCGTTCCCAGCGCGCTGCTGGTGAAATGAGCTCCTGAGCCCAAGGTCACGTGCAAAGGACTGCTGGCATTAAAGATCTATCAGTCCTGACAGGGTTGTCCTTTTCATGCAGGCAATACAGGCCTGGTTCATCTTCTGTGGTCTGCATCTGTAGCAAGAAATATATTCATTTAAGTTCACCTCTCGTCACTTCCACACGCTCTGTGAGGCTACTGATTGAGAGCAGTGTGTGCTGTATATGTGTACGTATGTGCATATGAAAGCAAAATTCTTGGTACTGACACAGAATGGCATCCAAATGATGAGGAAAAGCAGTACCATCAGAAACTCCTTTACTAACAAAGAAAGAAAATAAAAATGAACTGAGGAAAATGTCGGGGTGTCTGAATCTGTAATTCTCTCACTCTGAAATTAAGAGAAACTTTGCAATGGTAGTTTAGTTCAGTGAAACGTTTGACTTCTCACATCAGTGGAAGGAGAATCTGGGAAGCAAATATTTCTCTCCTCTGCCTTCTTTCAAGATTTCAAAATATTGCCTTGCCTTAGGAAAATGTGACATGAATAGGCATTTAATGATCTGAAAATCAAGCAATGGGAGCAGGAAAAATCTTTGAACAATCTAATTGTTTAATAAAAGTCATATTAAATTATTCCATTTTATTTTTAACATTTAACTTTTTGTCAGTATTTTCAAACCAGAGATCTGAGTTTTAAAAATGTAACACTGTAAACTGAAAAGTTAAGTAAATTAAAAATGAAGAAATTAATTTTGAAAATGTAAAAACATCCTCTAATGATATATTCAAACAACGCTTTTTCTGTATTTTTTGTTATTTGCAATATCCCACAAACAGATCTGTTGGGTGGGAACTATTCAAACAGGAAAAAGTCCAACTGATTTAAAGGGAAGTTACTGACATAACAAATATAGGAGACGTGAGAAAAACAAATGTGTGAGTTATCTGGAGCAAAACAAAGTGTAAGTTAGCTGTACAAATCCCCTACCACACACCTTATTACAAATTTCATTTCTTTTTGAGACAAATCACAGCCCGAAGCCAGACCTGCTCCTCTGCTGAGCATCTCACGGCATCTCACTGGGTGCTTTCAGGCTGGACCGAGATCAGCTGGTGTCGGGGCCGCAGTGGCTGTACGCAGGCTGGCCCCAAAGCGAAAGCCACATTCCCCACGGAGCTGGCCCCGTGGTGATGCAGGGACCTGGAGGTGTTTTAGTCCTTGGGTCTGGCCGGGGCAGGGCTGGACCTGAGCTCTTCCTTTATCCATCTCCTCTGGCTGCCCGGGATCACGGTGGGGGAGCTGGGGCGCAGGGTTTCCCTGGTGCCACCATCCCCAGTGCTGCTCCCCTGCAGCCAACCCTGGAGCCCCTCTGCCGCTTGCTCTTTTATGGCTCTTTTACACCAAATCACCCATCTCACCAGGTCCCCAGGGTGATGATGAACGAGGCCCAGGGTATCGCTTTGATCCCCACGTTGCCTTCCTGGGTGAGACCAACCCCATCCAGAGGGACAGAAACTAAAGCAATGCCGTTGACGCCAATCACATTATTTCGGTGCACAATGGGGAGCCCAGGTCTGTTGTTGCTGCTCCGCGTGACTGGTAGCAGGCTTTGCACCACCCTGCCAGCGCCATCCATCATCGCTGCCCGCACGGGCGCTGAGGAAGCTCCTTCACCAAAGAACCGACAGGAATGTCCCTCCTGGAAAGGGGGAGGAACAGCCTGGCGGGACTGAAAGGGAAATGCAATCGAAATAGAAAAGCAATGGCCATCAGCACAGCAGGGCCAGCAGCCCTCTCCTGTGTCATTGCCCAGAGTTTTTTCCTAGAAACAGAATAAAAACAGGCATGGCAGAAAATTGCCATTTCATTCTGACCGTGACTGTAGAGACAACCAACATGAAAATAGTCACCAATTTACATGTTCAGCCTCAAAACTACACTTGTAGAAACACGCTTCCAGTGGTGCTTTGGAAAGAGCTGTGCCTGGCTGGGGCGGGCAGCAGGGCCAGCAGCACGGGGCTCTGCAGACCCATCTGGGAAGGCCGGTGTTCACAAGTGCATCCCCGACTTTGGGATCTGGGGTGGGGAAGGAGCACCACCGGGCAAACCCAGCAGCCGCCCGCGGGGCTCGAGGGGGCAGCCAGACAGCCCAGACCCACTCGCAAAGAGGGCATCGACACTGACTTGATCCGAGGCTCGTGGAGAGAGCCTAACGCTCAGCTCAGCCCATCTCTACTGCAAGAGAACAGCGCAAGAACATTTCATGCTACGTGTTTCAATTTTTTAAAAGTTAAGAAACAGATACCATGTTTTCCTCATTCTTTAAGTTGCATTTGTTGTGTGGCCACATAAGTGGTATCGCTAGGAACATATTCTACTATAGTTATATCAAAAATGCAAAACATTTACTGGAATAATCTGTCTCTCAAGATACTAATCAAAGCAGTTTTTTCAGATTTCAATCAGATTAGGGTGCTTCTGAAAACTATTGATTTGAAAAAATTCAGGACTGGCTCCCAGTAACTGTGTTATTAAAACTGCGCATCAGCAAAGGCATCTCCTCTTTCATCCTCTATCTTTTGTACGCTTTGTTAAGTTAGAAACCCAAATCAGCATAAAATACTTGCCAAGGGAAGGGAGAACTGTATTCAGATTTAATCTAGTGATTATGGTTCATTCGTTGCAAACAGCTCCTTCATCAAGGCCATCAGGTGAATTATTAACCTCTTCCATCCACAAATAGAAAAATACCTTCAGTCACGAGGAAGCAATGCCAAAAAAAAGGTTACACAGGTTATTTGCGGGCACATCGGAAAGGCACACAGCAAGGCTCGCTCCACAGTGGAAAACACTGCTTGGGGGGGGCCAAGGTGGGGAGAAAAGAGCCTGACGCCCGTGGGGTGGATGAGGTGGCCGTCCTGGTGGGAGCAGCGACACCCTGGTGTCCTGGCACCTCGCTGCTTCTCAGTGGCTCTGCCTCTGCCCAGCCACCTGCTGCAACACACGGTGAGAAACACGTTCCTGGGGAAGTGTCTCACCAAAGTGGCTGTTAGCTCAAAGGTGACGTTTTTGCAAATGAACTTCTGCTGCTCTCATCCTCCAGAACAGCAGAGAGGCAGCTGCTGCCTGCTAGCACGGAGCCGTAAGCACTCCTCGCAGGCTACTACAGCCGAAGCTCGCTGTAGTTAACTCCCTGCTGTTGGCTCTACCAGAGCCCAGCGTGGGTCTGGCATGTCCCCTGGGGTGCACCCTGACATTGGTGGGACCAGTGGTTTCTACAGACCACTGGTTTCGAGCAGCTGGGGAGCAGGCGCAGAGCAGGTAATACAGCTTCTGAGCAATTAATTCAGCATATAAATAGAGTAGCAGTTAGCAGGTACATGCTGTTGTTCCTTCTAGTCACCCCTGACACTGGTCTCCAGGCTCTGCAACAGGTAAGAGAGGCATTTCTGGGTGCAGGCTGTGGGAACGGGACTCTTGGCTGTGCTGGGGGGTAGGATTTTAATTTGGACTTTCTCCCAAGCAAAGGATTATTGGGGCCAATAAAGGCAAACAGGGTGACAGAAGGGCTCTGGCAGCAGTGGGAGGAAAGGAAGAGAGGGCAGATAAAGAAACCTGAGCTGGGAAGGCTGGAAAATGAAGGGGTAAATGGGGTACATCAGTAAATGGGGTACATCAGTAAATGAGGATCAAGGCGAATTCACGATATTCTAAAATGTATGTAAGGGAAAGGAGGCAGAAGCAAAAATTAGTTTGAATAGAAGTAGAGAGCAAACAATAAAATAAACTCAGAAAAGTGTCTCTCCTGCCTGCCTTTAGCAGGGAGCCTGTCACACCGAAGGGAAGCACTCAGCAGCAATAGCAGGCAGCATTTCCCCACCAACCTCCGCAGAGCCCCTCTGAAACTGGGGTCCACCTGCAAGGAGGGAGGTCCTGGGACAGCTCCTGGCCACACTAGAGCAACCATTTGTTTCAGAATACAAATCATCCCCATACAAACTAGTACAAAAACAGCATCTTGCTTTACATGATCTCCTTGAATCATATTTTGTATTTTGCTACTATATCAGACTGCTGGGAGTTTTGAGAATAAAAGCTCTTGAAGGCAGATGTATTTGAGTAAGCAACCACAGAACTTCATCTTTGGCCTGTGTACTTCTTAAGAAGTAAAATAATTCCTCAAAGGTACAGGAGAAAAAAAAAAAAATCAGGCACCAGCACCATGCAAGGAAATTTTGTCCAAGGAGCTAAGAAAGCCTGGAGGCATCCATGACTCCCCGCCTGCCGTCAGACCTGCTGCATTCACTGACCAGGGGAAGCCAGCATTAGAGGAGGGGGAGCTGGACAGCCCCGCAGCTCGTGCACCAGCTCAGATCCCAGCTGCTGGGATCATGCTGGTAATGTTTGAGACAGAAGTGACCACGTTTGTTTGTTTGTTCCTTGATTTCAAACTGAATCTGCTGACAGAGGCAAAAACAAAGTAGAGGGCTGCCACGAATAGAGGGACACTGCTGTACCTCAGCTGCACCCACCATCGCCTCACTTCTGAAATGATTCATTTTGTTCCAAAAAACAGACACTAACAGTGGGGCTGTATCAGGCTTTGAAAAGTACTGCACAGCTTGGGGGGAAAAAAAGACCAAAAAAAAAAGCAACAATAAAAGCATGCTATAAACCAAATTCACTATTCTGTTACGCCAAGGTAAAAAAATCATTGAAATAAGAGTCACCAGCAGGTCGAGCTTTACACATTTTAACTGGTCACATTAAAGCAGAGCGTGGTTGTTTCCAAACTGTGTTTACTGCTTTCAAATTCTAGTTTAGAGCAAAGGCTGAGAGGTCTCTCAGTAGAGAGAACTTTCTCCTGCTTCTAATAAAAATTCCCATCTGCCTCACGGGTGTGATCCCAAATAAGGGCAAATGGAAAAAGAGGAACCATCCTTGCCTTTAACACGACCAATACAACTGCCAAAAAACAGCATGTATTTAATAAATGCAATGTAGATTTTTTTATTTGACCTTCTGTTCACAAAATAATTTTATTATATGTATGAAAGCAGCATACAGGCAATAAAATTATGAAAACATTCACAATACATAAATACACAGACCTGATGCAGGATGTATATAGTTCATTAGACTTTAAATTTTTTTTCCTCTCAGTTCTCTTTTCCTGACAACACATTTTTTTTGATATATGTGATGAAAAAGTTGCTCCAAAGGGTATTTTCTCCCATTGAGAAAACAAATAGCTTTCTTTGAATGCTGCTGAATATTAACACCCAATGTTCCTGTTGCTAACGTTCACTGATTGCTTTTGGCATTACAGAGGGAAAGCAGCAGGGAAGGACAATGGAAAAGTAGCAGTTTTTTGAATTAAACATTGGCAACTTTTTTGGAGCTCACAGGGCGTTTTGGAGGTGGGGGCTGCAGTTCCATCCATATTTAGAAATGTCTTAATCCAAAATGGTAACGAGGCACTATTCCTTATTGAACGGACTATTGACATGGTAATTACTAAAATGTAATGTCCTCCTAGTTTCCAAAGTAAAGCACTGGGTACCTCACTTTTTAATTCTGACCGTGGTACAGTAGCAGACAGACAGCATGACCCTGGTGGTACTGCAGTAATACAGATGACAACGAGGTTTGGCATGTTTACTACCATTATAACCAATTGTGTTTGTTCAGAAAAGATATCCAAGACTTGAAATAAGAAAAGTCTGAGAAAGCTGTTTATCTTACATAAATACAAAACATTATATACTAAGAATTGTTATCTAAGAAGCTTTTCTTCTCAAATTGGATTCTTCTTAAGGTTGTAGTCATATTTAAGGTATTTACAGATCCACAAACTTGACATTCTAGCAAAGTCTTTGTAACATGAAACTTTTTTAAAAATAAATAGCAGCAATTTCTTTTATTTCTATAAGGGAAGAGAATTCACAACTCAGTCAACGCTGGTCCTATCTTTTGAAAGAAATCCCACTTAAAACAAAAAAAAAAAGCCCACAAGCAAATGAACTCCACACAGCATCGGTTTTGTTGATTCCTTCATCTCTTGCTGAGCTTCTTAACATTCCTTCGTTCCCCTCACCAGCTCTCCAGACTATCAGAGCTTGTAATAAAGTGCTGACTGGTTGACTGGTCAAAATGCAGTTATGACACTCCAAAAATATCCCATTATTTAGACATCTTAACATAAATAAAGCTAGATCTGTTATAACATATGAAAAATATCAATTTAAAACAATAAATAAAACCAGTATCAACATATTACCTCCCAAAGCTTTAAAAATAACCATTCTCATTATAAGGCTCAATTATTTGTCAGAAATAATTTTAAGAAGGCATCTACCTACCTTTACAATCCCTCAGTCTTTAATTAGGACCTGTTAACACCCACTATCACAAGACACAGCAATCTTTTAACTTCTAGTAAACATTAATCTTTAAATACTTAACATTTATCTTTTGCCTCATTTTAAGCTTGAAATTATTTTTTCTCTGTGGAGAAGAAGCATATTTTCTTTCTCACTGCACTGTATCTAAATTTGTGTATTTTCCTCAGTATGAACAGCACAGTTTAATATCCTTTTTTTAGCCAATTTTCGGTATCTTTTTCTGTTTATTGTTTTAAATGTTAAATTTACTTTGAATGCCAGGAAAATTCATTCTGGGCTTGACGTAAACGTGTATTTCTCCCTAGAGCTTAGTTTCTTACTAAAAAATCTTGTATATCTTTTTTCTTTAAAAGATTATTACAATATACACTATTGGGTCTTGCTGGGTAAACCTTACTGTTCAGGTTTTATGCTGCCCGTTTTGTGTAATGGGATTGATCTTTTCCAAAGAAATATCAGCTTCATAATCCAAGATACCCGACAGTGCTGGAGACATCTTCTCCAAGGTCTTAGATAGTTCACCCTCTTCTTCCTTTTTGAGAGGTTCTTCCTCCGGACAGATAATTGCATGTGGAATCAGATAAACCAGATTAGACTCTTTGGGGCTGGACCCTTTGGGCTCATGCTGGCTCGAAAAAACAACTGCTCCATTATTGTTAATACTAACAGTCTCTATAGCATTGCTGGACATCGGGCAGAGCCTGTAGCATCCTAGCAGGGTTGAAAACGCCTTGCGGAAATCAGCATTGAAGGCATAAATGATGGGGTTGAGGGAAGAATTAGCCCATCCAAACCAAACAAAAACATCAAAGGTGGTGGAATTAATGCAGAAAGCTTCTGCTCCCTTGGATGGTTGGGTAGGCTCGCAGAAAGGAATCATGCAGTTCAATACAAAAAATGGCAACCAGCAGCACACAAACACCCCCATGATCACTGACAAAGTCTTTAAAACCTTCGTTTCCCTCTTGAAGGACATTTTGAAGTTGCTCTCTGGTTGCTGGCAGTCCATGCTGCTTCTGTTGCCGCTCGTGTTCTGGCAGTTCTTGGCATGCACTGCTGCTCTCTCCAAAGCTGAGATGCGTCGTATTTGCTTCTGAGCAATCCGGTATATCCTCGTGTAAGTTACTATCATGATGGCCACAGGTATATAGAAGCTAATTAGAGAAGAGGAGATGGCATACATCCTGTTTAGGCTAGAATCACAGTTGTCCATGCTTATACCTTGTAAACTGGCATTTAAGTCCAAAAAGCTCGTGGTTGTAGCCTTGTGCCAGTTCAGCTGCACAGGGATGAAGGAAATCAACACAGACAAAGTCCACGCCACGCTGATCATGATGAAGGCTGCCTTGGGCGTCATTTTCCTCTCGTACCTAAATGGGCTGGAGATGGCCCAGTATCTGTCCACACTAATGACACAGAGATTTAAGATGGAGGCTGTTGAGCACATAATATCAAAGGCCACCCAGATGTTGCAAAATGAACCAAAAGGCCAGAAACCAGCGATCTCAGCCACAGCTTTCCACGGCATGACCAAAACTGCCACTAAGAGATCTGACACAGCCAAGGAGATGACAAAGAAGTTGGTCACCTTGGACCTGAGGTGGCGAAACCTAATGACAGCTGCACAGACCAGCGTGTTTCCCAGCAGTGTGGAGAGGATGAGCAGCGAGAGGAAGCAGCCTGTGAGGATCCGAAAGGAAGAGTCCCTTTCCACCAGCAACCCTTCCCCGTCCATAGTGGTGTCGTTCCAAGTCATAGTTTCTCCTGAGGGAAAATCATATCATGATTTTCATGACGACATCAGCTCCTTTCCTTGCAGAGATCAGAGACATCAGACGTCCATTAATTACTCATCACCAAACAGACCAAACGTCCTTTCTTACGGTCCCTTCGCCCCCAGATGGACTTCACCCACTTTGAATCTCCCTGAACACCAAAAGCTCTATGAGCAGGAACTGAAAACGCATAAATACAGTCCACCCTACAGACTGCTTTTTTTAAGCAATCCCTTCAGAAACACGCTGCACCACCCCAGCATGAAGTAGCCTAATTCAGACAGCTCACCTGCAAATGTTCTGCTGCTCTCCTCTGCAAATATACCCCACAGACAGGAAAGCAATCACTTTTCCATGCTTGCATATATTCCCACTTAAATAGGCTATTGATCGAGTGTTTCCAGCGTCCATTGCACTAGCCCTTCATATTTACTGAAGCGTACTATACGAGGTGCTTTTTCTCTAGTTCAGCTTCCTAAATGTCTTGCTGATGAAACACTCCATCCTTCCTCCTCCGTACACTCCTGTTACAAAATGCATCAGTTCTCTGCTTCTGGGCAGCGTCAGAGAGCAATTCTTCACTTTGTTTCAAACTGTTTTAGGTTTTACACTTCTGAGACAAAGAAAATAAACATACAGTAGGTGTGTTTTAAAGGTTTTCAGTAAGAAGTAGCTCAGGTTATTTAGTTTTATTTAAATGAGAAATGCTGGCTCCTACCTTTCACCTCTGATTCTCTGTTTGCTCTGGGATGCAGGGCCGTCTCTCCTCCTCTTTTAGTTTTGGAATTGCATAGCAAATCTTATATACAAAACCAACGCAGAAACACTGCATTGCATCAGGGGTGTGTGTGTGTTTTTTTCTCTGAAAGTGCAAATTGGCAGGGGAGAAGTAAAAACAGGAGCCGGCAGAGTTTGACCATCAGGAGTTAGTTTTCAAGGGAGCAGCAGGTCTGTGCTGTCGGATCGTGCATGATGGACACCGCCAGCGTGTGCCCAGCTACCTCCATCCCACAGTCTCTGCTGATCACTCTACAAACTTTGTTGGCCGGATGAGTCCCAGTCACGCTTTGTACATCCCCTTGAAGCGGCACATCAGAAAACATCATCCCAAGCAAAAGGCACGGTATTCCCAACACTGGCAAGAGCCGAGTACCAGTTCTTTCTTCTGTCATTCACTGGAAGGAGAAAGAAGGGCGAGAGGAGGAGAAGGACCTGAGTGACCCCCCCTCGGCCACGACGCGGGGTGCGGCGCCGGCAGAGCCCGCAGCGGGTTCCTCTTCCAGCGGGGACAAGTGGCTTTAACGCTCCGCTGCCAGGTTATAGCTCTCCATAACTACTCCGGAATAATCCCACCTCCTACTCAGCGGGGCTGCGCTCCAGGGATCGGGTCCAGCTTTTACCATGCTTCTTCCCTCTCAGAAAAGCGCAGGCGGAGGCAGCTCCTCACGCTCTCCCACAGCCTGCCCCGGGCCGCGCATCTCCGGTGTCGCGGGCTCCCGGCGGCAAAAGCTTGCTTCTGCCCGGGGCAGCGCTCGGCAGCATCGCCCTTCCAGGAACGGTCAGTCTGCCCGGCGTCTCCTTCCTAAAGGATTAAGACAAGGGAAAGACAGGCATGGAGACACGCAGCGGGCAAAAAGGAACCCCCCTTCGCCTCCTCTAACATCTTCGGTCGGGCGCAGCTTCTTCTGGGCAGCCTCTCCCCGGTTTTTCTGCCTTCCTGGGGAAAAAAAAGGGCCCGGCCAGCCAGGCAGCCGGGGCGAGAGGCAAAGCCGAGCTCTGTACTGGAGCGGCTGTACCGGAGTTTAGCGCAAACGGGATTACTTTGCCCCGTCCCGAGCTCCGCCGAGCTCCAGGACGCCTGGGGTGCTGCGTGATGCCTCGGCGCTGCGAGCCAGCTGAGTGCAATTAACTGATGCGGGAAGTAAGTACCGGCACCTAACTTCGGGCTGGGCGATGCTCAGGGGGCGGGCTGCAGGCCGAGGCACCCGCGGCTTCCCCGACCCCCAGGGGAGCAGCGTTACCCCAGGGCACGCTCGGGAAGGGGGCGGGGGAGCGGCCGGGACCCCCTCCCGGCACAGCGGGGAAGGGGCGGCACGCGCGGCGGCGATACTCACCGGTACTCCCCGGTACTCCCCGGCGCGGGGAGGGCCAGGGCTGGCGGCGGGCTGCAGCCGGGGCAGCGCACCGCTCCGCGCCGCCTCTCCGCCGCCTGGCGCAGCCCCGCGCCCCCGCGGC
>VYZW01017385.1:86609-98744 GCA_013401315.1 Balaeniceps rex
GCGCCCCGCCGCGCCGCCCCGCGGAGGCGGCCGCCAGCCCCGCCGGGGCGCAAGGCAACCCGAGGGGCAGGGCTGTGCCGGGGCGCTCCGCGTCCCCCCCCTGCAGACGAGCTTAAGCCGCGGGTTCGTGACACAGGCGAAGGGCATCGTTATCCCTGCGTGTGGGCAGGGAGGGAAGGGGGCGGGGGGGACGCAAAGCCCAGGTTCCCAGGGGTGCCTGGCTGCCTGAGGACCCGCATCCTGACTAACTTGTTCGAGATCAGGCGAGGGGACAGCAGAGGAACAACTGGCTCCTGCTCTTCGGACCCGGGGGGGCCTCGGAGCGGGCACCCCCCGATGGCAGATGCGGAGTTTCGGGCAGCTGGCTTTGTGGCTGCAGAGAAAACCCAGCGCAAGGAGCTGCCGTCCTCGCGCGCAAAAATCTGCCGCTCTTCAAACCGTGTTTTCTTTGCAAAAGCCCTTCAAGCAAGCACCAAAAGCAGAGCGGCTACATCTCAAACCCCTTCTTTCTCCAAAAGGGTTTTTTCTTTCTTACCCTACCCACAATAGGCAACGAAAGAAGATGAACGTGCTGATCTGCAAGTTGCTACATTTGTATAAGAATCTTTCTCAAAAAAAATCAGAAAATGAGGATAAAAGACGTTGTGAGGAGATTAAAAACCTCCTAGAAGAACAAATAAGCTCACTAAGTTGTCAAGATAAATTTCATAGGGTTCAGCATTAGTGAAGTTGCTTTTGTGCCATCTATAATTTTTCATAATGTCAGTTAAAGCAGATACAGTGCTTAGCTGTCCTTGACTAGGTAACTAAAACAATTGTTTTCCTTTCCCCCTCTCTTTATCTTTTTTTTTTTAACTGCTTCTCAGCAAGTTCTTGTTCCCCCCTTCATATTATCCTGTCCTTTAATCATCATTCATCCCTAGAGGAGGGTGAAAATAGACAAGAAAATGAATCCTGTGCTGTTTGGCAATAGAGATCTCTAAAGAAACTCATTGTGAGTTTTCTTTTTCAATTTTCAAGATTTTTTTTTCTTTTTTCTCCTGTTCTTAAAGCACAATACATGTGAGGTTCACTGCGTGATACTCATCTTCTGAAAATGTATCACGCTCCTGCCTTTCAGTAGAAACCCTAGGCTGAGGGGAACATTGCCTGTGTAAGAAGTCACTGAGCACATTTGATTTTATTTGTAACAACTTCAAGGGGCTCCCCCAAAATGGCTTTCTACCACAGCCATCCTGGATTATTCCAGGAGAAATCACAACTCCAGAGTACACAAACAGCACAATCTCCAAGGCATACTGGAGAGAAACACCGAGGTACATGTTTCAGAAAAGAGAGCATTCTGCTCTCATTCATCTGCTTATCAGCTCATTGAGCAAACTCTTCAGTTCATTTTTGCTAGGGAGTAGCCTTTCCTGGGGAAGAGGCTGAATTCAGCGGTCAAAGACCCTAATGCTGCTCATATGAGTGAGGGTTTAAAACTCTCATTTGAATCTGACATTTTAAAAAAGCCTTTTAGCTTCCTACTCACAGCAGCCTATAAGAATCTCCCGGTCTTTATTTGTTTGGCAATTCAAGTATCTGGTTCAGAAGACAGAGCCTCTCTCCTGTCTCATCTCTAAGTTCGTGTGATCAGTTCAGGGATGAACATGAGGTCCGGCTCAGCTGAGACCATACGAGTGGAGCAAAGCCCGTTCAACAGCTACACAGGTTTCAAACACCAGCATTTCATGCAGGGCACCCTGCCGTCCTTATTTGTGACTTCAGCTAATTTGTAAGCTTTTAAAGCTTTCATGACTTAATAGTCATATCCAGGTGAGGAAGAAAAGTGAAATCCATTAAACCCCTACTATTATTTAGGTAAATTTAGTGGTGGGATTAGGCAGCCGATTGACATGACTCTGGGAGCCAGTTAGACAAAGTATAGGGTGAATTTTCCTTTTGCTGCTCTCTGGCTAACCTGCCTCCAGCCGGCGCGAGAAGGATCAGCTCTTGCCCAGATCAGGACTTGCCTAAAACCGCCAGCAACAGGACGACAGTGCAGGTCTTTCTTGGAGATCCAGAAACAAGCACAGAGCTTGTTTAATTCTCCCTGGGTACCCACATAAAACAGCTGCTTAATTTTATTTAACGCTTTACAATCACTACTGACTGATGCTGGAATCAAAGCAACACCCAGCAAAGGAAAACTTTTGTGTCTCTATTACCACCCTGTGAGGCACCTGCTCCTCCCAGGAGACTCTGGTTGGAGAAAGTCCTATTAAAAATATAAATGCTGAGTAGCACCTTGATCCAAATTGTCTTCATCCAAACAGTAATTAGCTACTGGAAGACCAAGTCAGAGTTGAACAAAGTCCAGATCTTGCATTCATAGATAAACATGCTTTAATCTACAAAATAGCGCACATACTAGAGCTGGAGAAAGGCAGCTTAATTTACAAAATAATATTACAGTACATGGATACAAATTGTGCTCACATCACTCTTGGGATGACTTTTTGAGTCTTCATGCATGGGATTTATTAAACATTAAATCAGCTGAGGCATGTTAGCAGAAATAATGTCTAAAAGAGCTGTCAGGTTTCTAAATAACTGGTGATACTAATAAGCCAAGATAACTTTAGCCTCAGTGTAACCTTCTCGGAAAAATCAACGGTTCCTGGAAATCGAACAACAGCTATGAAGTCTCTTAAAGATCAGTGAAGCACACTAGTTAAATTGATACTATCATGTTGGGCATTCCGCAGGGAAAACCGCAGTAGTGACTACAAAAGCACAGAGCAAAGAGTAGCAGCAGAAAAAAACTATTACTTTGCTGCTAAAAAAAAAACATCTCCAAGGATCTCAAGCTCATTCTTGAATGATAAAGATCCACCAGCAGGGAGAAAGGATCAGTGAGAGAAATGATTTCTAGTCCCCAAACACTGACAACAAGAGGCCTAAATATTCAGTATTGAGTGTGGGCACTTTTTTTGTTGGCTGTAGATTATAGGCATGTCCATCTGCAGCTGGACCTTAGAGCCTGGGGGATTCAGTAGGACTGATCTCAAAAAGCACATCAGTGCCCTTGTGAATGTTGACTTTTGAACTATTTCCAATGGCAACCAGTGCACAAAGCATCCCTGGGTATCAGGTCACTGGTGAAGTATGTGCAGAAGTCTGGATACTGACAGGGAAAAGGAGAATGAAAAAAGCTCAAACAGAAACAATGTTTATGAAAGTCTGAATTTAAATAACTCGTTTGAGGCAGCTAACTCAGGCAGCAGCAGAGCTGGACACAAGGGGTAATGCAAGGAGGGTGTAAATGGGAAGGATTTGTTGGGCAGTGCTACTGGTTCCTGGGATGTGGAGCTGATGCAGGGTGCTCACAGGGCAGGACCAGGCACTGCTGCTCCTCTGGCATCTCCCGTGCCTGGTAGGTTAATGCTCGACTGTCAGAGCACAGCCCTGGTCCCAGCCGGGACAGCCCACCTCCATCCCCGGGCCACAATGGAGGAAGCCTGCAGAAAGGGTTTCTGCTCTGCGGGAGATCAAGCAGCAGACTCTCGAAAAGCAGCCTCTTGTCTGCAGGGCTCTGCACACACAAGCTTTAGGAGTGGTGCAAACCGTAATCTGGTTGTTTGTAAAGGGAAAGGAGCGGTGTTCCCCTCCCGTTCCCTCTCCTGCTCAGAGCCCGGTCAGGCTCTGTTCCCCTCTCCTTCCCTCGCCAGGAATCCCTCTCTACATCTGCAGTGCAAGTCCAGAGCAAAGCTGGTTGGTTTCAGCTGTAACCCCCCAGATTTTACAACAAAATGGCTCTTTTGGGGGAGAAGTGGAAGACAGGAAAGAAAGAGAAATACCAAACCTGTGGCCAGGGATCCGAGCAGAAGGCGTCATCTAAAAGTCCCCAGCCTCCTGCCACGCAGGAGCCATGGGTAATTTAAGCTCGTTGCAATGCTGCCAATAATCGTGCTATTTAATCGCAGAGCTTATGCAGTGACTTTTTATGGGGTTTTGCCAGTTCCACCCACTCACTCCCACAGGTACAGAGAAAGAAAAGCTTTCCACAACAAACACTTGGAGTGACCCTTCCTCTCGCAACTCGACCCACTCCATCAAACCGAAGGCCATTACTGGATCTTAAATCACCCTGGAAATTTCTCAAGCAGGGAAGCCTAAAATTTCTCCCCTTCTCTTTCTGGGATTTCCATCTGCTGCAGATACGGGGTAGGAGAGGGATTACTGCCCTGCCAACACTTCCCTCCAGAGTGGGTAGAGAGCCAAACTGCAGAGGATGATGAAAATAAATTATAGCTGAGAGGAGAGTTCTAAGGAAAGAAAAACGTTTCCTCTGACTGCCTCGTCCCTGCAGCACAGCAGAACAGTGCCAGGAACTCCACAGCAAACCAACAAGACCCCCTCTTTAAAACCTAATCTAAACCAACAAATACAAAATATCTCAAAATTTCTGATCATTTCTCCAACAAATGTAGGCACTCAATGTACTGCTGAATTTTATATTCTAATCCATGTATATAAACACCCTACACAGCTAATTGCTGAGGACCTACTATATGAAATAGCACATAAACTAGTAAGTCAACACAAAAATACAGACTGGGCCATTGCCTCCCAATTTATGCTTTATTTGCATATGCATAAATTTTTTAATACTGTATAGCTTGCATTTTTTCTTTCACTCCACATTGGATAGACATTTTAGGCCCTCAGAAAAATTGAAGTTGAATATATGAATCAAAAGAAAAGTCACGGAAAAAATGACAGCACTTTTAATGTTAAAGATGGCTTTGACATATTAATTAGTATCTCAGAAATGAAATAAAGCCAGTGATACAGAATGATTCATTAGAATGAAATTAATCTGAGAAATAATTAATTCTGAGTGGATGGGTAAAAAGAATTCAAATAGATATATTAGCAGTAAAACTCTTCACAGATGAGTGCTACAGTGATTTCTAGCAACAGTGGATGAGACTGCAGATAGTACAATTTTCTTAGCAGATGGCTTGGTAGGTGGCACTCTCCCCTCCTAAACTGGTGTTACAGATCTACTCCTGATCTGCATGCCAGCAGAAAATGGATCCTTCCCCATATTCCAGCCCAGCCCCTGACTGATGGATGGAGAAGAGCTGTTTAACTTCTACCAGCAGATTTTTGTGGTTTTCTGGTGCAGGATGTGCAACAATGAAGAGTGTGCTTGGTACCTACTGGAGCCCGTTGCCTCTAAAGCTCAGTGGAGCAAGTGAGCAAGAGTTTGCACTACAGTCGACAGTTGATTATTTTTAAGTCCACATTATTGCACATCCAATACAGTCAGGCTCCACAGCCCTTCTATCGGCAGGCTACAAATCCTTGCTTTAAAGATAATTCAACTAATACTTACCAAAAAAATAGAAGCTGATACTGCACAGAGCATCACTTCTTGCTTGTAGTGAAGACCGACGCAAGCATTTCATACCTCTGCCACAGGGAGCCGCAGGAGCAGGCAGCTCTGCCAGGGACTCCCAGTCAGGGCTCTCTGCAAGGGGGGCAGCCCCACGGTGCCCATGCAGGAGCGCAGCAGGTCCAGCTACAGTAGACAGGGTCAACCATCAGTCCAGCGATGACCAGACCACTCCAAATGTCCCAGTTCTGGAGCTTTGCTGTCTCCAGCAGCATTTTCCCCTCTGCAGCTCCCCAGACAACCCTGCTGCCGTTGCAATGTTGCAGCTGTACCAACCCAGGGTCTCACCTTCAGGTTCTGGGATTAAATTATTCTTGGAGGCAAGATGCTGGTTGTCAAAGTCCTTACCAAATTACACAGTCTGGGCTTGATGGCAATCAGAAATGTTCCACCAAGTTAAATAAAACACTAGAATGATATTCCAAACGAGAATCCACACCAAGGTCTAAACTTCGGGCTGCTTCACTCCTCCTGCCATAACTTCCATTCAAACTTTTGAAAAACCCAGTGATGTGACTGGATTACCCCAAACTATGATATAATCCCAAATCCACTTTCAACCTAGCTCATCTGGATCTGTTTTCTTGTTCCAGCCTCCATGCCTGTCCCACCACATCGGGCAGGACTGTTTCATCCCAGCAGCATAAGCAACATCTCCATTTTTGCAGCCTGCCTTGGCTTTTCCCTGCCCTGTGTGGTGAACAGTTGTTGCTGTGACAGTCTCTAACAGACAGTACTTTCCCAGGCTGGAAATGTTCCCTGAGTTTCATCACCATTTGTCAAAATCTGTCTCAAGGTCAGGGGCCTTCCAAGTCAGCAAGTTCCCCCTGCTCCCTTCCCACAAAGCTCAACTGCCCAGGGCTGAGCTTAGTGCACATTAGGGCTGAGCTCTACCAACACAGGCGTTCAGGTTGAGCTGGTCCTCTCCACTCAGGAGAAGTTCATATTAGGGATGGCTTCTAGGTACAAGTTACATTTAGGGAAGGCTATTGGATCTGATCCTATCTACTTTCTGGTTTCACTTTTTCCCCCACTCTTTACACTGGTTGATTTTCTCCTGTGCTTTTCTCAGCATTACGAAGAACTTCCCCCAAGTCTTTAGGAACTACAGGATGTACAGCTCAACCAGGATTTTTCCATTGCTTTCTTGCATTTTTCTACATCTTACTAGGGATTTCACATGCCTTTCTAGGATCTTTGTAGTGATCTGTGGGAATGTCCTCTCCAGCTTCCTAGGAATTTCCACCCAGCTTTCAAGGAATTTCATATTGCTTTCTAGGAAACCTTCCCATTGTTTCCAAGTATTTTTTTCACCTTACTAGGAATTTACATTTGCTTTCTAAGAATTTCCAGTGGCTTTCAAGAAATCCCTAATGCTTTTCTAGAAATTTTCCTGATGCTTTCTAGTAATTGTGCACTATTTATAGGAATTCCCTTCTGCTTTCCAGGAGTTCCCTTCTGCTCTTTAGAAATTTCCCACAGCTTTCTAGGAACTGTGCATTTCTTTCTAGGATTCCTCCATTGCTTTATAGCAATTCCTCATTATTTTATAAGAAATTCCCTCCAGCTTTCTAGGTGTTTGTAGCCAACTTTCTCACAATTCACATTTTGCTTTCCTGAAGTCCCCCCACAGCTTTCTAGGAATTCAGTTCTGCTTTCTAAGAATTTCCCAGGAGCTCCCTGTAGCTTTCTAGGCATTTCCCATGGTTTCCTAGATGTTTTCCATACCTTTCTAGGAATTTCCTACTGCTATGAATCTCTCACTGCTCTCTAGGCATTTCTATCAGCTTTCCAGGTATATTTATCATGCTGTGGCATGGTGTCAAGTGTTGTTCCATGCTGTTCATGCTGTTGTATGCTATCTTGTGTTGTGGCATGTTGTGTGCTGTTCCGAGTTGTCCTGTGGTGTCTTGTTTTGTCGTATGTTGTGCTGTCACATGTGGTTCTCACCTGTTTTGCTCGTATTGCTGCATGCCTTCCCATGTTGTTATGGCATGCTTTTCTGCGTGTCATCTTCTGCTTCTGCGTGCTGTCAGAGGTTATCAAGTGCCATCCTATGTTGCTGCAGGAATAAACATTTGAGAGTGCATATTTTTAATTGCTATTTTCAAAAGCCATTGGAAAGACTCAAGAGGCAGTATCTGGTCCCTAGAGGATGATGAAAAAAATTTGTCAGGCCTGGTTGAAGCAGTTGTGAGATCCTGTGGCTGTTCCCTGTGCCCTATGGGATGGTGCTACACCTCCTCTTGCCCCCATACTACCTCCATAGCTGCATACTGCCATCCCAGATCAGTCTGCCTAGTCGAGTCTCTTGTTGCAGGCAGTGGCTGGCACAGATGCTTCAGGGCTTGAATGATCCCACAAGAGACATTTATAAAATAGCCACATCATAGAGGAAATGGCTTCCTAATCCCCTTGAAAGGCTGGTTTATCCCTTTAAACATAGCTTTATGTCCCTTCTAAATGCAGATTGGCTTTTCATGCTCATTCCCTTCCAGTCTTATCTGATACAACTATGCATGTTTTCATCTAGATAAATAGGAAAATTGGGTATGAATCAATTTAGCTTGGCACAGTATAGCATGAGTAACCTAAAATTGGGTTCAAATATTGCAGACAGAGCCAAAACCTTTAACTGATTTTGTAAGTAATCCTCTATCAGCTTATATAAGGGTTTCATTACAATTCATATTGCCAAAAAGTGTAGTGTTGATTCTCTGTTTCACCCAATTTCCCTAGATAATAGTTTATTCATTATCAGCTGAAACTGGGAAAAAAGGGTGGTGTTTTTTGATATACCAACACAGACTCGCAGAAATCCCTAGCTCATTTGCAGAAACAATCTTTGAACTCATGGGCACTCCTCAGACTGTACTGACATCCCTTCCAGACTGGGGTTTGTATTTTCTACATAAAATTAATGTATAGTAAGTCAGTAGACCATAGGAAGTGCTGTATATATATGGTTCACCTCGCCCAGTATTCTGCTCCTGATAGCAAAACCCAGCACAAAGCCTTCACAGGCACCTCCCATCAAGTGAGTGCTAATGAATAGTTCCCAGAAATGTTGCTGGTTTCTTCTGGCAAACCCCTGATAACAGCCAGCTTGGTGCCAAGGCCAGTTCCTAACACCATCTTCCACAGCCAGCAGCTGAATACCCCCCGGTTCCTTGCGCTGCACCTTCAGAGCCGTCACCACACATCATTTCCCACCTGCTCTACAACTACTTTTTTGACGGAGCAGAAAAGTCTTGACATATCCCACGCTTGCCTTTACTCTATTTGACTGCACCGTTTGTGACCCAGGGTTGCGGAAAACCTGGTCCTGCAGTGCCACTTACTGGAGATTTATGTTAATAAAAGCAATGTGCAGCAGCTCTTCATTTTTCTCAGTTGATTCCCAGTGGCAGTTTGAAATGGTAAAAAGCATACAAAGCATTGATGTCCAGTGTAAATATTATTAATACAGGAAAGCTTGGGAAAGCAAATACAGTAAAGCTCATTTCTTAGATGAGGTAGTAATTATAGAGGAACAGAAATTCTCCTTTTCTGGTCAGCATAGGGAAGAATTTGCCCTGTAATAGTCCAGGAGTTCTTTCACGTGGAAACATGCAGATGGTTAAATTCATCCCTAGTTCAACAAATGTAAAGGACTGAATGAACATCTGGAGGTTTGCAGGAATCTTATTAATGTTTTCCTTGGGAAATAAAGCAAATGAAAGGAATGCTTCAGGAACTGAGGTAGAGCTTATTTGATTAATCCAATCATAGTCTCTAGGCACATGCTTTCTGTATGTATCATTAGTACTTGCACTGTAATTTAACCAGCAAGATACTACGCTCTGCATGAACCTGTAAGAAAATACATGCTTGAGCTTACAAATGAGGCACTGAACAAGCTACATGGATTGATCGCATGGGACTGTCTGTGTAGGAGTCTTTTTGGGGGACCAGGACTTTTGAAGAACAAATCCGCATTATTTAGCTACAGATCAATATGCTCAAAACCACGTTCTGGGCTCTGCCCCTCCTGATCCTCCAAGGCAGAGAGCTGGCTGGAGACCACGGCAGCCCCTGCAGCCCACCCAGCTGACCTTCCTGCTCATGGAGAGCACCGACGGGGTCCGTGCACCAGGTCTCACCTCAGAATAGAAGAAGGATCAGGCCAAAACACACATCTGGATCTGGGAGCTGGCACATCCTCCTGGGTTCTGCATTTTTTAATGCAGACACAAACATTTTAGTGTGAAAATCAGTGCAGATGAAGAAACACTTGTAGCCAGAGATTAGATATTCCTTGTGAATACCCATATTCACCCACTTGCCTTCCAGTTTTGTGGCTCATGAGCAATTGTTGTTGGTTGGTCAGAGCCATCTCAAGACTTTTCAGGATTCATGGCAAAAAATCAGATTTGTTTCCCAGCAATGGGAGAAATGACTAGTCTAGTGAAAGAGAAGTTATTCAGCTACTCAAAACCATCTGCAGTGAATATAGAGCAAATTATTAACTCGAGGAGTGAATGTGTCCGTAGCTTTCCATGTAGCAACTCAGAGAAAGAATTTAAGTATTAATATATTTTACATTACAGAGTCTGTGAGCAGAGTTTCTGTTGTGACATGCAGAAAAGAGCATGTGTGGTTTTAAAGCAGATTTACAAGTTAGTATCTTTGGCATATAAGGAAATTATGAGAAGCAGAAGACATCAGTCCTTGGAATGTAAACCATGTATCACAGTATCAGTCACACCCACCAGCAGCTAATTTGTTTCTGTGCACAGCATCCAGCTGTCTCCGTGTTCTGAATGAGGTGTCTTTTCTGCTTGGTCATTGCCATGTTTTCAGCAACAAGTGTTAGGGCCGGATACCATCAAAGATGTATTTGGTATTGGATCTGTCAGTGGTCATGGAGACTGAGGTCTGCCTGACAAGATTAAAAAGAGCTAAATACACTAGCAAGAAAGTACGTAAATTGTAAACAAATTTTGTTGTGCAAGAAAAATGCAGTGCAAGGGTATCAGTGCCAGTTTTTACTCTTTCATGATGGAATCTCACCTGGTATATTTGCACCTCTAACTGTTATACATATATCTGTAAGACCGAAGTTGTGGAGCCACGGGGGAAACACATAGGTGGACATCTGAGATCTGATGTGTCTGTTTCAGAAGGAAAGTTGAATCTTAACTTTTCTTTGAAAATCATAAACTGAGTAGGCTTGCTAAAAGCTGAAAACAAACTCCAGCCTACACAATTATATTTTTATGAAAAAAAATCCAATTTTTTACGGAAGTTCAGTTTTAACAGCAAAGATTTCACCAGTATATCTCCACAAACATTTAATACCTGGGGAGAGTTCTGGCTTTTTAATATAAAATTCCCATTTAGCATCCTGCAATGAGCAGTGACAGGGAGGTCAGAGCTTGCCAGCCCTGTATTCAAAGTGTTTCAGAGTAGGATTGCTCTGTGTGCGCAGCTTCCACCCCTTCAGGGATGAGACCTGTGGACAGAGCGGTGCTGTTACAAAGAGAATTTTAACAGAAGACCTTAGAGGAGCTAGGCTGGGTTATAGGCGGTAGTTGCAATTGACCTCCATGTGTTGGCATGTTATTCTGGTCCACAAAAGAGGTAAACTAGCACTGTTTGCAGGCTGTAAATGGGATGCAGTACTGCCGTATCTGAACACATTTTCCCCCGTTCCCAGAAGACTCAGCATCAGTTATGGGATAAGACCAGCTCGTGTGTTGCTGACTTCTTATAACACTATCAGACTTAAGCATTAATGTGCCGATTCTTGAAATGTGTGTCAGGAATCTAGCTTGTGTGTCTATCACCATATTCATCAGGAAGATAAGGCTGGAGAAAGAATAAAATGAGGGTAATTGAGTATCCCTACTATTTTTATTAAATCTCAAATGATTGCATATCTACTCTCAAACAGAGAAGCTATTGGATGCTATAAAGATTGACCATAATTACTGAAATGCTCTGAAATCCATTCCCAGCCTTCCAACAAAATCAAGGACCCATGTTTATTTGATATTTTTAAGGCACCATACACAAGAAAGTTCTCATCAGCTGGAATGGATTTCATACGAATGCATTGCTTTATTATTTTTTATTCTTTTTTAGGATTAGAACCTAAGAGTAAGTTATTTTTCTAAGGCTTCTTTCACTGTGGTTTCCTATGAACATTTCCCCATTGCTGGTTGTTTTCTGCACTACGTATTAAAGCGGGAGCAATGAAAATGTGAAAGCAAGCAGAAATCCATCTTTGCTGCCCAGGCTGCCCTTTGGGCCACTGGCTCTTCTGCTCCTGACGCTGCTCTCCCGCAGCTGACTGACGATCCATCTGTCCCCAGCCCGGGCACCGCCACCCTGCTCCGGAGGCGGCCCATAACCGGCCCGGTAACTCTTCCGACAGCTTTCCTTTCGTTCGTTATAAAAGTACTACCACGGCCCGAGCTCTCTCTGCAATGCTGAGCGGGCACCGGCAGCAGAAGGGCGCTCAGCGGAGGCACCGCCGCTCCCGGAGGCGCGGGAGGAGCCGCCCTGCCCCGGCACCCCGGGCTCCTGGGGCCGCCGGATCATCCCGGGTGTCTTCGGGGCTCCAGGGGAGCGGCCGGAGGGAGGAGGAGGCCGAGCGGGCGGACCCGGGCCCCCTCCAGCGGGCCCGCGGGCCCGGCCCGGCCCGGCCC
>VYZW01017398.1:9890-31873 GCA_013401315.1 Balaeniceps rex
ACTTGCATTGCTGCTGGACTCTTGGTTGGCATTAACACATACAGAAAAAGCCCAACTGACCACTTTTGAGACTCACCACATAGTGATTATCTGTGATAAGGGTGGTATAATTTTACTCCACTGTAGAAAAGAGCCTAGGATATTAATGAGAGATCATCCCTGAACATGTGCATTACTGGGAGACGGAGGGATCTGGGCACAGCAGGTCAAAACTTGGTGAAAACCCTGAGCTGCCTTGCACAGATCACTTATGTCCACATGAGTTTGAGAGCAACTGCCTACTTACAGCAGCATCTGTAATTTCCTTTGCAGGGATTTTGCCAGTTTCCAGGGATATCACTTTTATCAATTAAAGGTCAGAGCTTCTCTTGGAATTTCTGCTGCACCTCCAACACATGGCCAAGAAACACCAGTATACACTGGCCTGTAGCTTCAAGGAGTCTGAATAAGTTCCCATAAGAAATAACTCTCCAGGAAAAGAGTATCTGGAATGCTTTTGTCCTTCTACCTGCAAAGCAGCAGGAACTGTGGTGTGCAACTATGAGACTGTTTTCACTGGAGTGTGGCCTTCACAGCTAGGAGCACATGTAAACACAGCCAAAAGGCCAAAGCTTGCGTCAATATGCTGATAGTCTTGAATGACTGTCACGTATCATGTGTATGATATGCAACTGGGTCAAGAAGAGAGTTTTAGTTGTTCATTGTTCAGTATGTGGTTTCCACAGAAGTTCTCAGGTTTTGGCCATTTTCCTCTCCCACAGCTGTGAAAAACCAAAACAAAACAAACCTCTCTATTTTTTTAAAATACCACACTTTTTTTCTTTTTTTTTTTTTAAACTTCAGAAATACCCTCCTAGGATGATGTGTGCATCCCACTTTCAGCCAATGTCTGTGCCATAATAACATCTCCATGACATAGCTTTTATTGAAAATGACAGCCTGACAGATGGCAGGGCAAACCCTTTAATCCTAGTTCTCGACAGAGCAGTACGTTGTGCATNGGTCAAAACTTGGTGAAAACCCTGAGCTGCCTTGCACAGATCACTTATGTCCACATGAGTTTGAGAGCAACTGCCTACTTACAGCAGCATCTGTAATTTCCTTTGCAGGGATTTTGCCAGTTTCCAGGGATATCACNCCGTGCATTGTACCTGGAGGTACCAGCAAGTACCTTTCTTCTTGTTGCTCACCTGCAGTGTGCAACACAGTCCACTGCATTTTTTGGCACAAAGACCTACCACCGCATTTTCCAGAATGTCTCATTTAGCCCCATGTGGTCCAAATTTGTTCCTGGTATGGAACATGAGGTAAGTGACAGAAACAACAGCAGAATGGTCAACCATTTAGCCATTTTATTAATTACTATACGAGTGTTTTATCTCATATATTATGCAATTGTACTTATGACTGCATAGCTTCAATGACACCAGAGAAGAAAGGACAGCATAATACAATGGCAAAAGAAGAAAAACAAGCGCTTCCTTGAAACATGATCAAAAGATCTTGATTTCATGGTTGGGTTGCTGTTGTCTGAAGGGATCCTTATCATACCAGAAGTTACGTAAGCCAGCACTGGCAGCAGAAAACAGTGGACTAAAAAAGCACTCTCAAAGAGAGGTGCATAGCTTTCATATACTGAGTTTGCACAAAAAGTTCACATAAAAAATTTGTAGGTAGAAAAAGTGTTTAGGGAGAACACAAACACCTATGTTCACAAGAACAATGCAGAAAATCTCTGCCATTCTTGCCTCGGTTCTTGAGAAATGCAGAGCACAGCTTTCTAAGGTCTTGGTGTTCATTTTCTGGCTGGAGTTGTTTGCAAGCCAGAAAGTCAGCCTTCACAAGCTAGATCTCCTAAGTGTCCAGTTTGCTGGGCACACATCCGTCTGTGCACACATCCGTCTGTGCACTTGNCGTTGTGCATCTGATGCCAAAGAACATTTTCCTCATGTATGCAAAGCCCTGTGCTCTGTGAAGCCTTCAAACCCCTGAAGCTACGATGGAGGTGGCTCAGTTGTTGTAAAAAATACCATGCACCCTCAGATGGTTAATAAAACATCTTTGGTATGATATATATTGCACGATATAGCACCTTACTAGCTGAAGAGCTAGACAGAAAAGAAGAGGGAAAGGGTTTAAGTGGAAGAGAAAGAAAATGACAGATTTTGAGGAGAAATTGTCCAAAAGTTCCTTCCAAGACACTGCCACAGCAGCCGACCACTGTAAGAGGCCACAGGATATAAAATGGCCTTTCCTGGAACATCTTTCAGGTCACCAACTGACAGAATTAGGAAATCAGAAACATGAGATGCACAGGCAATTTCTATAAATTATTCACTACAAAGAAAAATGCACATTTTTTTCCAGATAGCAATAATTAGGCCCATGGGGAAAAAAAACAAAGCAAAAAACCAGCAACAACAATTTCTCAGTTGTTCTGCTTATCTCCGTATGAATAACATGGATAAATTCAAAATGTAGGCTAGGAAATGTGGATTACAAACGATTTGACAAGCCTTCCTCCAAATCACAATTTTACATCACAATTACTGTCCAAATTAAACTTTCAGACTTAAAAAGCATGGCGTAACATTTATTTGTGATCTTCTGCACTGGAGGATCATCAGAGGAATTACCAAGCCAAAAGTTTAGGGTCTCCCAACTTGGGAGATATGCACGAAAGATGTACACTTCAAGGAAGTTCCGTGCCTTTCAGAACAACCTCAGGGACTACGTGGTGAAATATGTAACTGTTTAGCTGCTGCTTGCCCTAAATACACTGCTTTACCAAGGTGTCAGCAGCTGGGACTCAAGTGAGGAGTACCAGATTCAGAGATAACAGGTTGGGCAAGAGTCCCTGCCACTGAAGTGAGGAACATACGTAGCTTGTTGTGTACACCCATTGCCCCACAAACCAACAGGGTCATGCAGACCAGCTCCTCTATGAATTGGAGGAGAGGTGGAGCTAGGAAGCACCTTAACTGAGAATTAGGGAAGAAAAGAAAACCACTACATTGGGCTTTGATGAGGAAACAGAACTCAAAAAAGAGGAGGTCAGGCCATCTCACTTGGGGAAGTTCACTAGATGAGGTGGGTTAGTACAAGAAGCACAATGAAACTTGTACAGGTAAAAGGCTTTGCAAATTAAATGCATGTGCATGACTGAAAACCTGTAAGAGGCCACCATGTAACAGAAACACTGACACAAACCTCTTTTTGGACCATTGTGCACAGAGATGACACCCAACCCATACATGATGGGTTCTCCGTTCTGGAGGCAGTACAACTATTCTTTTTCTCTGTACTGCCTCCTCTCTCCAGTGGTTATCTCCTGCAAGCCCATCTTCACTTTTCTCTTAGGGTCTCTCACCTTTTCTTTATATTTCCAGCTTACACTGTTTTTCCACAGCACTGACCAACAGCGTGTTCTTCTCAGCTGGCTTCTGCTGCATTAGGAGTGCTCTGCAGATAAGGGAAGCCAGGAAAGCCAGGAAATTTTACCTTCGTTTTTGTAAGAATACAAGAACAGCTGTACTGGGTCAAACCAAAGGTCCATCTAGCCCAGAAGAAGGTTTTATGATGGGAAAAGGAATTTAGCATTGCAGGCATCATTTGGTTTTGAATTGGAAGCAGCTGAAAGAATGGAGGCAACTGTCCTTTATTCTTAGTCAAAGAACATTTGACATATCCCCAGAATGAACAGAGAAGGCCTTCATCAAGCAAGAGTGGTCATCTCTATGCAAAAAAAGTCCGTGTGATTTGTTCTCAGTACACTCTTACTATACATCAGTGAATCAGTTAAGAGCTGACTCCTTCCAACCATTTGTGGATTCTTGTTTGTGGATTCATGCCTTGCCTAAATTGAAATCAGCAGGAGCATCTACTCCTAGACATAATCTGGCTGTGTCAGTTGCCAACAGCAATTACAGAAACTCATGGGGAACATTGGCTGCAGGTTACCGAAACAGATGTCAGTTGTAGCAACACAGGCATGAGACTGAATTTCAGAGTGCAAGCAGCCCAACATGCCATGCATAAGTTCCAACAGCTCCGGCCACAAATCAGACCAACAGCTAAAAAGGACACTTTGCAACCATCATTCACATTCAGAGCACTCCCTACTTTCATTTGCCTTGTGGAATCACACACATATCACTGTGTTAAAATGCTTTTTTATTTCCTGGTAAGGTTTTATAACCTTACCAGAGGTATGTAAAGCAGAGAGGTAATGTGACGACAAGCAATTAGAAACACAGGCTCATTCCTATTAGAGGAGGACAGTCATTCTAGGAATAAGGCTAACAAAATTTAGAGATTAATCATACTGGCAGATGGTTTTTTTTAATCTATTGAATTTTAAAGCGAATGGCAAGAAATGTTTCTGCAAGTTTTGTGCTGTCATCACTCACAATGCGCCCCCTTTTTAATTCACATCTCTGCTTCTGCACAGGTGAAAAGAGGAATCATTTTGAAAATGCTGAATACGCTAATCCAAATAATCTGTCCAGGCAGGTCTACCTCATGTTAAGATTTGGCCTGAGCCTGCCCCACCTTGTTTTCTATTCACAATCTTATTGCCACAAGCACAGTCTCTGGTCCTTCCAAGCTAAAAACCCTAAGGTGAGAACAGGATCAACACAGCAGAGTGAGCTTTGCCACAGCTTTGTATGCAGCACAACTCAGGCCTGGGATCTACCAATTCTTCAAACACTTTACAAACCCACAGGTCATCCCAACTCCCAGAGTATGTCCTGTACTCTCTTAAAGTGCGCCTTGACCCTCAGAGAAAGCTACAGGAGGTAATATGCAGCCTGTTTTATGCATTATCTAAACACCCTGGGGGAGTGCTAGAGCACCCTGAAGAAAACATCTCCCCACATACTAGCTGTTGTCCCACTAAACACAGGCAGCAACCAACTTGAAACTTCTGAAAGGAGTTCAGCACAAAGCACAAGTTTTCCACTAATAAGCAAAACATTCATATCACCGATAACATACAAATTAACTGAAATGGGGCATTGTCATAAACATTGCCTAACACAATGAAAATAACCTGATGCTAACAAGCAGTGTGACAGCTCCAGAAGCCTGGGAGTAGTTTTATAGACAAATTACTTGCTGAAAACTGTCTTTGGCAGTTGTCTACATAGTTCAAAGCAAGACTAGGAGAGGCCCTATCCTTCCTCCCAGAGGACGTCAGGCATGGTAAAGCCTCAGCAGAGGAAGTCAATTAGAGGAATGAGTGTGATCTTTAAGGATGGCACACTGATCACGGAGAGGCACACTCATGTAAAGTCTTGTATGCAAGCTCTCTTAACCAAAGACCAGTGATGTACTGTAACTCCCTGCTTGGGCGAGTCATTTGGCCACACCTACGCCACCCTTACATCCATGCCCACAGGGAGAGAGGTTACTCTTTTTGTTGAATTGTCTGTGGGTGCAGCTCCAGGTGCCCAGAGCTCAGCAAACAGCAGCCATCCTAAGCATCTGCCCATGCTTTCCGGCCTTTCCTACTTTGTGACTATGTGATTTGGCTCCCTGTGCTCCTAGAAGATGCAGGAGATGCTGGAGTGGCAGATCCTTTCTGGCTGCTCTGCCCACCTAAGCCAGATCCTCCCATAGTTTCAAGCTTCCCTGAGTTGCCTGCTAAAAACAACATTTAAAGCCAAAGTTAATGTCAACCACAAATTTATTTCCCTTCCCAAACTGCACTAATCTTGAGGTGAATTAAGACATGTACATCTTTTCTATCTTTTGTGCCAGTACTATCCCACTTGTAGAATATGAATAGATTTTATAGGTTTTGAAGTAAATGGGTTGCATTCTATATATTTTTAGATCTTCAAAAAAGAGCATGTATTTGGAAAGCCTGGCTCTACAAGGACTTTGTTAATGAAATAAAGGATACAGTATTAGAGAGTCAGGGACAATTCTGGCCTCAGGTCTTTCAAGTCCTCTGCCTCCTGATCACCACTCCCTTGGCTTGAGAGGTGGCAACAGAAATCATAGAATCATAGAATGCTTTGGGTTGGAAGGGACCTTTAGAGGTCATCTAGTCCAACCCCCCTGCAGTGAGCAGGGACATCTTCAACTAGAGCAGGTTGCTCAGAGCCCCATCCAACCTGACCTTGAATGTTTCCAGGGATGGGGCCTCCACTACCTCTCTGGGCAACCTGTGCCAGCGCTTCACCACCCTCATTGTAAAAAATTTCTTCCTTATATCTAGCCTAAATCTACCCTCCTTTAGTTTAAAACCATTACCCCTTGTCCTGTCACAACAGGCCTTGCTAAAAAGACTGTCCCCATCTTTCCTATAGGCCCCCTTTAAGTACTGAAAGGCCACAATAAGGTCTCCCCACGGCCTTCTCTTCTCCAGGCTGAACAGCCCCAACTCTCTCAGCCTGTCCTCGTAGGAGAGGTGCTCCAGCCCTCGGATCATTTTTGTGGCCCTCTTCTGGACCTGCTCCACCACCTCCATGTCCTTCTTGTGTTGAGGCCTCCAGAGCTGGACGCAGTACTCCAGGTGAGGTCTCACCAGAGCAGAGCAGAAGGGCAGAATCACCTCCCTCAACCTGCTGGCCACGCTTCTTTTGACGCAGCCCAGGACACGGTTGGCATTCTGGGCTGCAAGCACACACTGCTGGCTCATGTCCAGTTTTTCTTCCACCCCAAGTCCTTCTCCGCAGGGCTGCTCTCAATTCCCTCATCCCCCAGCCTGTATTGATATTGGGGGTTGCCCCGACCCAGGTGCAGGAGTCAATCAGACAAGTCAAATAAAATAATGGGCTATTTATGTTTGGTACAATAAAAGATACTTTCTGGAGGCTTTCTCATGCCCAAATATCCTCTCTCATCCCATGTTTCATCACATGACCACTCAAACCAAACAGACTAAGGTAGCTTTATGACATATAAATACATTTCTAAAGGGAATATTTAACTTTGTAACAATTTGTATCTCTCAAAGTTCAAAATTATACTAACAAGTTGATGAGAATGATCAATACTTTCCTGTGCCACAGTCTGAGGGATGTTTTGACCAGTCCCAGGATGGGGTTAGGATGGGTGGGAACCAAACCAGCCACACACCTGCATTCCCATAGGAGATCCCTGGGTCCTCATATGAGAACAAAAATCACACACAAAAAAAAAGTGTCAGCTATGCATTAAGGGAGAAAAAGGGTTTGTAATCAAGGCTCACCTGGAGATCCGCTGTTTTGTCTCTGGAACTGCACGAAGCAGGTAGGTACACAACCACAAGTGGTACAGTCAGCAGAGAACAGCCTACCCTCTGGGGACAGGCAGCTGCTCCTGTTTGTAGGGATTAAAAAAGAATTCTCCTGGGAGAAGAATTTGCTTAAGCCTTCTCTGTTTTCTCAGTTAATTTGTAACATCCCCAGGTGGGGCAAGAATCATTATCCTCCCTTCCAGGATATAATGACCGAGGTAGGACCTCCAGCAACTGAACTGCAGGATAACAATTTTCTAAGCTCTACTTGACAGTGGATTGTTACAGCTGAGTGCTAAGTGGATTCAGAAAGCCTCTGGTTAAAACAGTAGCACAATAAATACCAAGTCAACCCAGATAAACATCCATCAGTAGTTTGCTGCTGATTCTACAAACTAAGTGCAAATATACTTCTGATCTTCTGCTCAAGCCATACCTCAGTCCAGCCTTACTGAACGGCCAACATAGCAAAGGATACCATCAAGAGTTTCCAAAAATAAGGCTCTATATATTGGGAGAAATTACCTCGAAAAAACCATATATTAATTCCATTTTACTGGAGTCTATATTTTTTTTTTATAAAAACTATTTTTATTTTTTTTAAAGGAGCGTAAAGTTGATTATTATCATTTCATGCCAACTGTTGAAGCAAAGAAACAAGGCAGTAAGACTTTAAAGAACACAAGGTATTTAACGTTGAGTATTTAACGAACTAGTGATTTGCAACACTGAATTCAGAAGTTAAGACGAGCACAAAACCACAGCAGAAGCAGAAAAGGTCCCTAAGGGAAGGCAGCAATCTGAAGAGAGAATACCGCACAAACCGGCTCGGCTCGGCCCGGCTCGGCGGCGGCCGGTGTGCGGCCCCCTGCTGCCACCTGGCGGGCGCGGCGCGCAGCGCAGCGCAGCGAACCGCCCTGCGCCCCCAGCCCTACGGCAGATGAACAGGGCAGTTCCTTTCACATCAAGTCAGTCTGCTGAAATAATGACATTCTAAGAAAAAAAAAAAAATCTTAAAAAAAAAAAAATTACCAAGGATGATTTCTGAAAGGTTTATGCAATGCAGAGAGAGACAATAAATCCAAACTACACTTCCTGAAGCTGTTTTACAACTCTGGACTTTCCAAGCTTTTCTAAAAAAAGGCAAAGTCGATTTCAACAAAAGGAGCAATATTAAATGGGATTCAACATTAGGCTCCTCACAAGTACTAATAAAAAACGCTGAGCATATTTTTTCTGGTTATCTCCCATCATCTTCGAAAGCCTAGCATGAAACTTTAAATCCTGGTTAAGTTTTGCACAAACACTGTCAAAGGAGAACATTTTCATGAGCACTAGGGACTCACAGAGTTTCTCAACACTTATAAATTGCATACATCCCGAAACATTCCCAAGCACTGAGCTGACTGTGACAGGACGGCCCGTGTATAAGCTAGTAAAAAGTTTGCTTGCTGCAAAATCAGGGAACCTATTTCCTGTGTGCGTAGCTGGAATAGGATTACGTATTAAACATATCCTGCATATTTTTGTGCCCAATCTCATGAATATCTCTACAGAAACACCTACTACCTCTGTTGCTTTCTCACTGGCTTTGTGCATGCAGCACATGGCAATATGCCATTCTAGATGGAGCAGTCAATATCAGGGTCAGTCCCTTCTGTTCCTCTGCACTTCACTGTGGCTTCCCTATCCTCTCAAAACCTGATGGTAGAGGAGGCAGAGAAGTGTAAGCAGCTGTTTATTTGCCTGACAGTGTGTTGTGACACAGGACTAGAGATATACTGTGTGCCTGCACTGTGACTTCCTGAGAAAAGGTAATCAGAATACTGATTTTCCCATCATATGTGCAGTTAAAACAGAAAGTCTATTCATGTAAGAATCTGAAATGATTCTAAATTTTGAAATACTGCCACCTGGGCTGCAATTCATCTGACTCCATATTCATATATTTACTCCATATTCACTCTGTATAAACATCCATATTCAAGCTATTCACATTTTTCTGAAGGAGGTGCTTAAGATTAGCTAGAATTCAACCACCCAGGACAGATGTCTTACTGCCCTCGTCACTCAGCAGATCACATTCTGGCGATGGTCCTGCAGATGGTGTGAATCAGCCCACCCACACTTTAATCAGGCTGCCTAACTGGGCAGACAAGAGTCAACACACTAAGCAAATACGCATATGCCAATTCCTTGTCATTTGCTCTTGCTTCTTAACAGCTATCATGGTACCCCCTGCAAAAACACCTCAAAAATAATCAGTCTTCTTCACTTATAAAACTTCCATGACACTAGACCAAACAGGGATTTCCTGTAGAGAAAAAAAAAGCAGCTCGTCATCACACAGAGCTTGAAGTAGCGGCACAACTTTTGTATTAAGCCTGCAAAGGACCCTGTACTTGGTACCCCTTATTTCTACCTTTAGAAACAGCTTCAGTTCACTAAGGACACCAGACGAGTCAAGTGGACTACCTGTTGTACGCATTTCAGCCCAGTCATATTCCTGGAAGGACTGGAAAGGCTCACTTGTTCAGCCCAGGGGAGGAGCAGATTAGGAGAGGGGAGAGAGATAAGAAAGGACAGAAATGGTGAACATCTAAACTGTGCACTCTGAAAGGAACAGGCTTAAACAACAGCTGAGAGCAATGTCAGAAATTTCTCTCAACAACACCCCTGCATACGTCAAGAATGTTCTCCACTGCAGGGGCACAGCCAATCATCGACTTACGCACTCATACCTACAAGGCAGCTGACACTCACATCAGTAACAAGGGAAAGATCTGATCTGGAGGGAATGTAGCAGGCAGCTCTGCCTGCTGATTTAGGCAGAGATGCTTGAAAGAGATGCTTGTCGAGAAATATCCTGGCACTCCAGACACACACAGGAAGATAACCAGCATCAGCTCTCTCTACATGGCAAAATGAAGTAGTACTGAGTAGCAAACTCCAGCACTGAACCCCTGCTTTGAAGAAGTGAAGAGTTCACCAGCAATAAGGCATTAGGGTGATGATACAATACTTAAGTCACGCGCCTCTCCCATCATCACCTTTAATGCTTACTCTGTAGTGATCGCCTCTTACGTTCAGAACCAGTTGGTACTGGGTAACTGCCTGTTTTGGTACAGATTCTACCAGAGTCTGTAGGAAGCACCAACACATGGCAACTAAGAACAGAAACAGAAAACAAAAGCACAGGGTGCTTATCTGCTGCTGTGTATAGTTTCATAAACTGGCTCAAAGCCTTGCCTATGAAAATTAAGATGGTGCTAAATACTAGCTAGATGCTATTCCTGGCATCACAGAATCTTATATTTCCTATTTTACTGGAAAATAGTTCCAATGGGATTGTTGCATAAAACATAAAACCAAAAGACATCACATGCCATGTACTCCCCAGCTTGTAGAAAAGTGGTGAGATCTAACCAAGGAAGCTTTGAGGAAAGCTCTGACAAGTACAGCGGTGCATGAGCATGTGAAATTATCTTCAGTCTTTGCGAGCAGTAAGCAAAGCTGCCAGGTGGATTCAGTCCCCTCAGGCTTATGTCCAGAAGACAAATGAAGTTACCAGAAATGCAGCTTCAGTCACAGGAAAACAGAAGGCTGTTGACCCTAAGGCATTAAACGGAGCACGGGGGTAACTACCACTCTCTTCACATTCTTTCAGAGCTCTGAAAATTAAAAAAACCCCAAACTTCTCTCCACTGCAGTTTTCCTCCTTCTCCCCATAGAGTCATCACCCTCTAAAAGGTTTCAGTTGCTATGTTATTTTGTATCCCTATTCTTGATTTGCACCTCCGGTACACAGTAGGGTTTAATTCAGCAAAGGGAAAAGACGTAGTCATTTGTTTGTTCGTTTAAGCCTTTTCATCGATTATCTGTTTCTCAACCTCTACATTTAAGGCCTGACTTGGCAAATATCTTCACTGCAACCTTTTGGGCTTCTCAGAGTCTTTCCTGCATGTCAACATCCATTTGAGTCATTTTCCTTCATAGGTCCCAACTTCGAGCAAGACCCTTTGTTTTTCAAACTAAAAAGGAGGGGATCCAAAGGGATAACTACTTTGTTAAAAGATGGGATTCAGCCTTCTAAGCGCAGGTGGCCCTCCTCAGGTAAAACTCAATGCAGCTTGGTTACTATTGAAGTACATCCAGTTTAAATTCCTAGTCACTTAAACACAGAGATTAGACACCTGAAGATTTGCAGGTTTAAAAAAAGGCAACACAAAAATCACCTGATCATAGCAGACATATAGAAATCAGATCACCATGACTAGTAAATGATTTGATACTTAACAGAAGAGGCCATTAAGAAAAAATTGAAAAAATGTATCACAGAAATACCGTTTTGAAAAGCAACAGAAAAACACTGGGATTTTAAATACTATGACTGTGAGATTTTAAGAAATCTCTAGTCATGCTACTCAATGAAACCTAATAAGGAATTAAGACTTTGCCTAATTGCTAGCAACAACATTGAGTGCATATGGAGCATTTTGCATCTACTACTAATTAGAAAGGAAAACCTGAAGAATGCATAGATACCCTATGCATTAGCATACTAACAAGGAGAGGCAGAATTGAATATGCTCACAAAAAACGGATTTGTCTGAGAGTACATCTAATAGAAAGAGTTCAGATAATGTTGTCAAGTTTGCTAACAGGCAACAGACACAGAAGGTTGCTCAGAATTTAGAGGCAGCAGGAAAAAGTGCAAGAAGTGCCACTGAGTGTAGAACGGTACATCACATGTTCTCTAACCTCCTGAAGAGTATGTAACATGGGGAAGCCTATTAGTTGAATTTTAAGAGTTTTTCATTAGTGATGAACATAGTGAATTTTCAAGTTGTGGAAACACACAGAACCTGTGCGAAAGATCTCAGTTTCCTGTAACAACTTCACGTGCGGAGTGATGAACAAAGCCAATGACCTACAGTAGGATAAGGAATATATGGCAGGGTCATACCTACAGTGTAGAGCTAGGAATGGGATCACAGAGATGGGAAGCCTGAGAGACAGTTGAAGGGCACCGTTCTGCCAAGGGAAATGGGGATAACACAAATGGCCGTTCTTGCTGTACCACCCATTCGGGCATGCGCTACTCATACATTCGTAAGGCAGCAGGTAGCAAGCGTATGCTAGAGTGAAAATCCTCAGATACAATTTACCATCTTGAGATCAGGGTAGTGAGTAAAGGTTCTAGGGAAGTAGAGAAGCATGCTGTTGCTGCCTTCAGGGGCGCAAGTTGGCAACACCAAGGATGCAGAGAAAGGGAACAGGCAATCAGGGATATCAGGGAGCTGGTGAAGAGAGAAGCACAGATGGATACTTGACCATGAGAAAATAATTAAGTAATCTCTTACATTGAGCTTACAGTTCAGAGAATAGGGCTCACCAGGGGAAGAAAAGGATCTCCCCTACAGTTCCGGGGATGTGATTTCAGGCCTACAGGTACCTAGGTGTGTAGTAATACCAAAGAAATGTGTTAACTAGTCTGCTATATGCAGTAGTTCACCACTGAAGTGTTATACATGGTGCACATAGGTAGGAAAAAACAGAATGGAAATCTAGAGGCAAAACTTAGGTTGTTACATAGGAGCTGAAAATCACAACCTCCACTGAAGCATACTCTGAAACAATGAGAGCAGCAGCGGTTCAGAGCATGACTCAAGAAATGGTGCAAGAGAAAACACTATTCTTTAGGACCTGGTAAAATTTCCGAGATAAAGACTTTACAGGAAGAACAGGCATGAGCTACATTAAGTTGCTGCTATTTGAAAGTTAAATTCAAAAAAAGGCCAATTTTGAAACAAAGGATTTTTTAATTGGTTGTCTGCTAAGCCCCTGAGACTCCAGTAAGATCTGTTTCCTCATGAGTTTGCAAATGCACCTGTCCTGCCCTTGGCAAAGCATTACTCAATATTTCTAAACTACCTTGCAGCAGGTCAAGCCAGGTTACCAGAAAATGTATTATTGTGTTGAGTATGACTCCTGATTTTTTTTACATTCCCCGCCCTTATTAGCTTCCCTCCCTTTAGCCTTCAATCATTATGTTTTTCCTCAGTCAATTATACTCCTGCCCAGTAAACAGATTTATCCTGTTTTTTTAACATGGTAGGATCTCAGTGAAGCCTACAGCATGTATGTACATATACACTCAGAATCATGTAGCTTCCTCTTTTACTCCTACCCCATTTCCCCTAAGAGATTAACCCTTTCCCAACCAAGATCTATCACACTATAGCTGTATAGACTAACTACATCTATAAGATTACTTGACTGTTTTTAAAGCAAAAAGATAAAGAAGTTGATGGCCTACTGATTGTTTTTGCAATAACTACAAACAGGCTTTTTTTGTTTTGGTTTTGGTGCTGCTTCAAGCCAACACTTAAGTTAAAGAATAGCTTTTCTCATTAAGATCGCAGTGCACCACCTGCTTCCCCCAGAACAGCAGCTCCAAGAAAAGGCCTCACACAAAGGCCCTACTGCAGTCTAATCTATGAAGCAGGCCAATGCTTTTGCAGCAGCCTCTACCCACCCCAACCCACAGGCAGCTTCCCAGACCTCCTCTGAGGGCAGGCACCTCCTTCATTCGATACCCTACCCCTACAACGGAGAAGAGGAGAAGGACAAAGAACAGGCCCTAGGCATGGCGGCCCCAAAAACCCGCCTTGACGAGGCCGCGGCCCCCGCGCATGCGCGCCACCGCCCGCCCGCGAAGCTATTTCCTGTCCTCACCAGATGTTTCCGGGTTGCGCGCCGGGTTCTGCTGGAGGTAGAGGGCAGGTGCCGGTAGGCGCTGCGGCGGGTAGTGGTCTCCATCCGTCTGTTCTTCTTCCCTCCTGGTGCCGCCCTGGTTCCGCTTGTGACTGCTGCGGGCTCTCCCGGGGGTGAGCAGGGCTGGGGAGGGTTGTGTTCGTTGTTGGGGTGAGGTTGGGCCCTACTGCTGGTCGTGCGGGGTGCCGCGGTGGCTGTAGGGCCCTTGGCGGTGGGTGNTCCCCAAAAAGTGCCCTCAGCCGAAAATCCGTGGTCGTTCTGGTGCCCGTTCGCGAGTCGCTGCTGTGTCTCTTAGAGAGCATCACCGTGTTCTCTGGGCGGATTTGTTAAAGCTTTATGAGGCTGCCCTAAAGCCACGGGATGTCTTTCTGTTGGCCTGTTTTTCTGTCGTCCTCGAGGAAACGTGAGTGTTAACCTTTTCGATACCTGTGGAATAGCGTTTCCTCTGCAAAGGTGAGTTTGGCTTGTTGCGGTTTTACTGTTAGGGGAGAGGAAGCAGCATAGGCAGCAAAAGGTGATGTTCATTTCCTCCCTTGCGTAGTGTGACGAGTTACCCTGTTAAGCACTACTGTGCTTTAATTCGTATTTCTTCTGAAATTGGCCTCTCATTTTTGGGTCAACTGAGAGTAGTGCATGCTGGTAGTCGTTTGGTGTTTTGTTGGCCTTAGGCTTCTGACAGCTGTGTTGCTTTCTGGCTAATGGCAAGCACACTCAGACCTGGGAAGAGAAGATTAATGCATTGCTATCTGGCTAAGGAGCCTCAGTCTGTCTGATAATTACCTGACTCTTAAGCAGAAACTCATGGACAAATGAGTTTTACTTAAATGCAGGAGATGCTCATGTACTTTTAACAGCCAAGCTTGTTTTCTAGGTATTCATCGTAATGGTTGATACAGTTGTACTCAAAATCAGGGCCTGTAAAGGATGACTGACTGACTTCTGTTTAAAGTTACATTGAAAACAAACAAAAAAAAAATGTGACTTCATAGGTATTTTTTCCTGTGAATTGTAAAGATTTCAAATA
The DNA here is from genome assembly GCA_013401315.1 of Balaeniceps rex. Lineage (NCBI taxonomy): Eukaryota > Metazoa > Chordata > Aves > Pelecaniformes > Balaenicipitidae > Balaeniceps > Balaeniceps rex. Next base: position 24,920 of record VYZW01017398.1, read on the forward strand.
TTTCTAATGCTTTAACACTTTTTTGCAGATTAATATGCTTACTGAAGGATTGCTATGGAGCTAGAATGGGAGTGAAAGGAGTTTTAATTGTTTATTTCCAATGATCTATTTTGAAGATAAAAGCATGGGGTTATGCAGGGCCTTGTTTTTGAAGTTGTAGGCATTCAGCTGGTCATGAGAAACAGGAGTTAATCTCAGTGTTTGTTTACTTATTTGTTTGATTTTATTTCAAGCAAGAGTATGTCCTCTTCTCTCACAGTAACAACTGATTAAAAGATTGAAGTTCAAAATGGCTTGTTCTCATTTTGTTTTAGCTTTTTCCTACAAGTTACTTTAAATTAGTCTGTAAATTTTAATAAATATTTTGATTGTAATCTATCATTTGGATTCTGTAGCTTTTCTTTTGTCCAACAGTCCAGCTTGAACTAGGACTGCAAGAGTGCAATATGCTTATGCAGGTAAAATACACTTTATTTAGCACTATACATCATCAGTATAAAAGGTCACTTTTTATCTCTTCTGTAATCTAAGAGTTTTACAACTATTCATATGGTGCATATTTTTAAAACTTTGACATTTTTCTTCAGGTTTAAGATTATTTTATCATACAAGTTCCTCACGGCCACAATGAGGCTAGTAATTCTTGAAGATTATGATCAGGCCAGTGAATGGGCAGCAAAATACATCTGTAATCGTATTATCCAATTCAAGCCAAGTCAAGGAAGATATTTCACGCTTGGTCTACCAACAGGCAAGTTTTATTCAAAGCCTACATAAATGACTAAACCTAGAACTATGTTTGTATCATTGCTAACAGATACAGTATTTAAAAGAACACAAATACTGGTAATACTCCAACATATTTCTATTTAAATGTGGATTTGATTTGTGTAAAAGGTTGTGATAAAGTTTGAGAAGATGAGAAATACTAAATGAGAAATAACAGGTTTCTTTTATGTTGAAAAGCATTGTAGCAAAATCAGACTATGAAGAGATTTAAATAAACTGAAAATGTTGTGCACATACATAAAACAGTAGAAAAACTTTATTTAACAGGTAGTACACCTTTGGGATGCTACAGAAAGCTGATAGAATATCACAGGAATGGAGATCTCTCTTTCAAATATGTAAAGACTTTCAACATGGATGAATATGTAGGTAAGATGTGTTAATTGTTTGAGGACACACTATATTGATAACTTTTTTCCTTTATTAAAACTGTTAAATACTTGACAAAGCACAAGATCAATCTAGTATGTTTGTACTTGTAAGTTAGACTTATGTACATGGGGTCATCTTAAGCATTTTTCTCTATTCCTTGATCCACAAAAATGCAAATAATAAACTAGTCCAGGTGGATCCTGGGCTAAATTCAGTGCTTGTAAATTACTTTACAATACTTCTGTAGAAAGTATGTTGTCACATAGTACTGTGACTGCATTTCTTTTAAAGACTTTATACTTGCATAGGATGTATGCGAAGAAATGTAAACCATTTACCTTGTGCATGCCAACAGGAAATGTTTCTTCTCAGTGTAATTTCAAATATTGCTTCATCTGACTTCTTACTTAAGTTTGTCTTGCATGCCTTACACTGGTTACACATAGACTAGAATTAAGTCTGTTTGGTTAAATCTTGTAATATGTTAATTGCACTCTAAATTATTTCAGGGCTTCCCAGAAATCATCCAGAGAGCTATCATTCCTATATGTGGAATAACTTCTTTAAACATATTGACATAGATCCAAATAATGCTCATATCCTCGATGGGAATGCTCCAGACTTACAGGCAGAATGTGATGCATTTGAAAAGAAAATTGAAGAAGCAGGGGGGATTGACCTGTTTGTTGGAGGTATGAAGAAATGCTCTATGGTTAGCTATGATTCCAACAAATACATTGACTCTTTAATTGCTATTTTCATAACTTGGCTAAACCCACTTTTTTCAGTTACGGTGTAAGAAAGTTCTGTGACTAACAAAGAATCAGTATGAATACCAAAATAGAATGGTTGGTGTCCAAGTTTCTAATAATTTAATTTCAATTATGTTTTGAATGCTTTTTATTGAAAATGGGAAACCAAAAGAAAAGAATGAGTTCTAAAACTTTTTTTATTCATTTACAATGTTTGAGGATATTTGTTGACTTGGAGGTCTGGAATGATTTACTTTTTTTAACTTTGAAAAGGCATTGGTCCAGATGGCCACATTGCATTCAATGAACCCGGATCAAGTTTGTCTTCAAGAACAAGATTAAAGACTTTAGCAATGGACACCATTTTGGCAAATGCTAAATACTTTGATGGAGACTTATCTAAAGTACCAACTATGGCGCTAACAGTTGGTGTGGGTACAGTGATGGATGCTAGAGAAGTAAGAACTCATTTAGTTCTAGTTGCATGTGTCTGTTTTCAAGACTAGTTGGTATTGATACTGGGATTGAAAGTAAAGAGAACTTTGTTTTGCAGGTGATGATTCTTATAACAGGTGCACATAAGGCTTTTGCATTGTACAAAGCAATTGAAGAAGGAGTCAATCATATGTGGACAGTTTCTGCTTTCCAGCAACACCCTCGTACTATCTTCGTGTGTGATGAAGATGCTACTTTAGAACTAAGAGTTAAAACTGTGAAGTACTTTAAAGGTGAGCACTGAATCAGAGGTTACATGTAGTTAAAAAAATGCAAATTTTAAATTCTATTAAGTCTGAGCCTTCCAACACTTCACAGTAACTAATGTATAATGTTATATATTCAAAATACTAAATGTTAACTTATTTCTTGTGAGTGGAAAAGTGCTAGGAGGCATAACTTTTGTTCCTTACATTCCTGACAAATCTGCTTTGGAAAAATATTTCCTTTGCTTCCAATTTGAAATGATAGTTTAGTAATCTTCAACTGTATGTAAAACAGCAGCAGTCTGGTGTTCCAGAATACTGGTCTTAAATATACTGGAAAGTTTCACTTAAAGAAAACTTGATACATTTATTAATCCTGATATATTTTCATGCTGCTTTTGCTATGTGCTGTAATGTGCTGTCTAGTAAACTTGAAATGTGTGATACAGACTTTGAAGCCACCTGAGGGCATTTTTCATACAGTGCAATTAGCATAACAATCTATACTGACTTTTAATACATTGCAGCCTTTTACTGTGCTTTTCATATTTGTAGTAGGTATATTGAGGCAAGCTTAAAGCTGGGATTTTTGATAGTCATTGAAAGTTCCTAGATGTGAATTCTGTTTCACTGAGACTATAGAAGCTGAGAAAAGTAGTTTTCTCCGTTTATATTGGCACAGCAAATGCAATCATGTAAATCACTCATCTTTCTCACTAGCAGGGATACTTCTAGTAGTTGAGGCATCTGAGAGCAAGATTGTAAATTCCAAAATTATTTTTTAGAGCATTATATCACCAGAGTCCATATATGTATTAGATTGCAATTCTGGCATCAATGTGATTTTTATCTTGATATCATTTATGGCAAACTTCTTAATTTTGGATTTTTTCCAGTATGCTGTTCTTTGCTATGTTGTGTGTGTGTGTTATCACGCTGCTAGATAGTACTTATTGTTGTTTTCAAAGACAAACTTCTTTAACCGCTTGGATAAATTTTGAACATTATCCTATATTTCATATAAACAAAAGCTTTGCTTGGGAAAGATATAAGCCTAATGTAGAATTACTAGGTATGAATGACACTGAACATTGCTTTAAAAAAATCAAGGGCTACAGTATATGAATGTGTGCTATTGTGTCACACTATTTAATGACCCTGTAATACAGAGCAATACAATTCTTAAAAAGATTGTTTACTTTAAACTTGATTAATTTTACCTATTCTCAAATGGTGAGATTTTCCCCTTTTAAGATGGAGGATAAAGCAATGTGGGTCAAATTTGGAATTATTTCTGAATCTTGATCTCCAGGTTAAACTTCTTAGGAAGCTAGGTAGTTCTTAATTACTGCTAATTATGGCAGCTATTTACTGTGATTTTTCACCATTCAAAAAACCTCAAGGTACTATATGAAAATTCAAATCTTTTTGATAATCAAGTACCACACTGGCTGGTAACTAGACTAACTCTTACTCCACTTTTTTTTCTAACTTTCTGAAAACCTATTAGAGGCCAAAATAATCAAGTGTACTTAAATGTTCATATTGGAAAAGGGAAAGGTAACTTTCTTGCAGAATGAAGCAGAAAATGAATTTACTAATTAGTCGGCAGATAAGTTAATGCAGGATAGTTTTTTTCCATACTTGTGCATGCTCTTAAAACTGTATGCAGATATCTGTTTATTCAAAGCATACTTGAATATACAGTGAGACTTTCCTTTGAAATAATTGTTTTGGCATTTGTCAAGTAAGGACTGTGCATATCTTTAAAAAAAGTTTTTGTTTCTAACTGTTTTTCCTGAAACAATTTCACAGGATTTAAATATCCTTCATGAAATATGGCAGAGGCAATACTTTGTAAGCATTTTTCATGCCTCTAGGAAGTGGGTAATTATCTCCTTTTCATTTCCCTTTTTTAGAAGAGAAAAATACTGGTAGGAAGTGGAATGCTTTAAAGTACAAAACATGGTTCTAGTTTGAGTAGCGTGTGCAGCTGTTACTCTTTCAGTACAAATGGCTTTTGTATCAAATATATACTTAATATTTTCTCACTTACTGTTAAACTCCTGAAAAATATTACTGACTTGATCTTTCCCATGTACATCAACCCAACAGTTATCCTTCATGAAATCTAAGAAACTGTTTTCTTTAGTTATGTTGCCTTCTAAGGTGTGGGTTTTTTTTTCTTTTTGCACAAATATCTGAAGCTAAGTCATTACCTCTAGAGACAAAATGAGCTGGATTTTTGAGTTGGTTATAGGTGTGTTGGCTGTTTAGTATAGCTGAATCCTTCTAATCGGAGAAGGAAATAGTAACATCTGCATTTTATATTAAATAATCATACAGTGATTAGAAATAGGTGCTACATAAAATGCCTTTTGTTGTGGTCACCTACAGTAATGACCTCAGATTGTATAGTTATTCAAATTTCATGTTGCTGCATAACACTGTTTGCCACCAGATGCATCACGTAGCAAAGGTATTTGAATATTCTTTAGATAATCACTAAAATGTGCACTACTGTCAGACTTCTTTAATGGTTTTTAAGAAAAATTCTCTACTTCTAATGTTGCATATTACTTAAATTTGTAATTTTAGAAGTTAATATTTAGTTTGGTGCTAAAATGGACTTTTACTTTGCAGATTGTGAACACTGATCAGTGACTGTTATTAGTCCTTAATGTGAAATGAGGTTAAAAACATACCAGTGACTGAATGTCATACATACCTAGATGTAGGTAACATTTTTACTAAGTTGTAACAAAACAAAGCAAGCGGCACCTTTTAATTGCTCTTTTCAGCACCTTCCAAAATTAAAGTATCTGAATAGGGGAAAAAAATACTCCTAATCACAGCTGTAGATGACTTGTATATGACCAAAAAAAGCCCAGCTAGAACAGAGAACAGTTAAACTACTGAAGTTCTGAATCNAACTACTGAAGTTCTGAATCAGCATTAACAGTTTGGATACTTCTAGTTTTGTTTTGCCTGTGTAGGACCACAAGTACACTATTAATTACAAAGAGAGTAATACCACAATGCTAGAACATTGCAATTCAAGCTGTAAGTAAAAGTATCACTATGTGTACATCTGATTTTTATGACAAATTGTGGTATGAGGTCATTTTACCTTGCTGTTATGCAGCTTTTTATACAAAGGAAAGATGGGTGGATCGCATCTATTCAGTTCATTTGGAAGTATTCCAGATCTACTTTTTGATGGGTCAGTTATCAGAGAGCTGTCTCGTCCGTGCTCACTTTATACAGAAGATGTCAATAATATTTGAGTGATACAAGAATATATACGCTGTCTTTAACTTCTGATTTTAAACTACTTTAAATAGCCATTGTTGTTCTCTTCAGTGAACTATTTAAAATGTATACTTTGAAGCAAATGCCAAATAAAAATGTGGATAGAAAGGTGTGTTGAAAAAGTATAACTAATGTAAAGCTGGCATTGTTGCTTTCCCCCTAAGGTTTAATGCATGTGCACAATAAGCTTGTGGACCCACTGTACAGTATGAAAGAAAACTGAAAGAAGAACTGAAGAGGAACTCCATGTGGGTCAACAGCAACAGTTTTAGGTAGCAGATGAGTTCACTGCTATGCAATATGCTGAAAACTGTTTAAAAAGGGGAATCCTAGGTACTGTATTTTTTAAAAGGTCCAATATCTGAACATTCACATTCCATCTGTTTGCTGTGTTGCGCATTTTGCTTTAACATTTGGAACTCTGGTGTTGGCTGGTAAGTAACTAAATGGAACAGAACAAACCTGTGGGAGACTGCATGTTACGTAGAGGGGGAAAAGCAGAGCACTTATTCTAGCACAGCAATGTAGTGCATCTGCCTTGTGTTAGAGAAAATGGTATTTTATTTCCAGGAATTTGTAATTTTTGGCTTGATTAGTATAACTACATTTTGCATCTGTGTCTCTAGGCAGAATGGTTTTGGCCTCTGTCAATACTATGGACTTGTAATAGTTGTACAATTTCTACTATGAAATGTTCTGTTTACATAATCTAATGTACGCTGAGCTTTTGCACTTGGTTGCCTTAAATTTATCTTAAACAGTTTTTGGGCATCTCAAGTCCTGCTGTACAATTCAGGCAAATAAAAATACAGAAACAGTGCCTAAAAATGCACCAAATTCTTGAAAGTTGTATCTTACTCCACAGATAAAAATATTAAACTTCTGCCATACCACTGTTTCCTCTTATGTATTTCAAATTATTTTAGGATTTTTATAGTTTTGGTAAATTGAGCTTTATACATAAGGAAAAATCAAAATGTTCCTTTCTAGAGGTACCTGCTTAATTGTACCATTGACGTTACTATTAA